>JAUCBJ010002659.1:0-177698 GCA_032718475.1 Nemertoderma westbladi | reverse complement strand
TATTCTTCATGTGTAATATTCGTTTCCACAACAGCTCTTGTAATACCTTTTGCTCTACGAATATTTTTATTATTCCATTCCAAAATTGAATATAATTTTGGTCTTAAAAATACTGCTTCTTTAATTTCACGTGAGGCTAGTTCGTCTTTACAGTAATAGAGCCTAGATTTATTTTTATCACTGTAGAGCGGGTGATCCTTGGGGTAATTGGATGTATCTAAAATATTATTTTTAATTAAGGCTTTTAAGAAATTATTCTGTGATGTGTTATAGTAACAGCCTATCAAAGAGTCGGTGTCTGACGCAGCAATTTCAATACGACAGTTTAATTCTTTCTCAATAGGTAGCAATTTATCGTAATACAGCTGATACATATCCAATTTAGCCAAGTCCAACACAGCGCTACCAATAAATATAGGCTTATCGAGAGTTACAGAGTCTTTCACTAATAAATGTCCCGATAGTGTATTATTGTATATTATAAATTGTTCATGATTAATACGATTTACCAATTGATCGCATTTATCGTTGCTATTTGCGATACGAAAGTTACATCGATCTCGTATTCTCTCTATTGATTTGCCAAACAGCGAATTATTGAGCAATTTCGCGACAGCTGTTTCAATGTAACTTTTTGCTATTAATATTAAAATCTATGTAGGGTTTAAATACAAATTCTTGTTGAAAAGAATATAATTTATGGAGCTTAGTAACAATTAATCCATGTTTTATATAAAATTTTAACAGTTTCAAATGTAAATGATAAAACTCTTTATCAAATTGCGTCAGCAAGAGTTTTGCTGTTGGCATCCTATATTTACGGGAGGTACCTCTTTGTATCGACAAGTTATTAAATTGTTCCCGCATATAAGGCGAAAGCATTGTTTCATTTATACTTAAATGCTCAGGAGCTAACGGTAATTGTAATGTTTGATCGTGAATAGCTTTGGGATAATTTAAATCACATATTAAAAAATATCCGGTAGAGCCCTCAATGTCTAAATCTACCAAGTACTCGATTAGTTTTTCAGGAATTGCATTCTCTAAATGTTTAATACTTACTTCTTTGAATTGCGAGGTGGGTAGTTTTTTACTTAAATTCCCAGAATATAAAGAGTTGAAATCAATATTAAAAATATGGCATTCTTCCTTAGTAGAATCATATGTGCTTGTTCCAGGTATATTTGATTCTATATAATGCTTTCGACAAAATGAAACACCACCCCTAATTGATTTTTCAAAATCTCTATATGTTTGATAATCCTTTATTAATTCTATTTTACATGTATTATATTTTAGCGCGCAATCATAGGTAAATGACGCAATACTACAGTAAAAAACCACTTCTAAATCGTAATTTTGTTTACAAACATTCCTAAAATTCTCAAATATATCAGCAAGCAAACAAACATCGAGTTTTAAATAGGCTAAAAGATAATCTTTGAGATTCACACAGTCGAATTCTACCCATGATATTCCCGCAAACCTATAATCTTCAATTGTGCATGTTTTTTGACTTAAGTTACTAAAAAAATTATTTATAGATGGCAAACCTGTATCATTAAATTTATTAATATCTGTCAAGTACTCGTATGGAAATATACCTTTCCGTTTAATTGTTGAGTTATTCAAGTTTGGATAAAAATATTTCATTTCTTGTAGAGTAATAGGTAATATTGAGCTTATATCATGACTCGCTACATCCTTTGTTGAACATTCAACTAAATTACTTAAAGAAAAGCTTAAAAATTGATATGTGTCTAAGAAACGTAACTCAATTTTTTTAGAAGTGTTTTTAATTGGGATAAACGCACTCAGTGAAATATATCGTTCTGTATTTCTCGGTATAACCTTTATATCCCAATCGGTGTATTTCTTATCTCTAAATCCAGTTTGTAATATACAATGTATATCGTACTGGTTGGAATTGTGCCCACAAAGTACATACAGGTATCGCTTCAATGATAAACTTCGGTTACAACTATTACATGCTGCCGCAATATATTTACCTGTGATATGTGAATGATGTCTGTTTTTCCCTACATTATTATTTAAAGTAATATTACAATAAAAACAGAATTTTGCTTGTTCAAAATTTACAAAATCAATATTAGTAAATAACATAGTTTTATGAGTGTATATGTCTGACCAACAACATAATTCAGTTAAATCAGTATATAATGAATCTAAGAAATCTTGAATACAATTATTATTATTTGATTTTACGAATGTTTTCAAATGACATTTTGGGGGGTTAATTAATTCAGTATTGGGAACAATTAAATAACTCACAGCACACGGTATATGCTCCTGTATAAATTGATTATTAACTGTAGGTTGTAAGATACATTCTATATCAAAGTAGGTGACAAACAATGGGGATAAGGTTCTATCTAAATTTGTAAAACTAATGTGTGTTCTTTTTTTATTAGGCAGTTTCTCACGCTGACTTCTTCCTTGGTAGCAGACGAGACGGTGTCGATGAAGAACTTCGGAACGAAAAAAATGAGCCAAACACCTTTCACAATATTTCCTACCTCGAGTATGAAGAGCTCTCGTATTCAGCAATCGATTCAGGTTAGTTATGCAAACATAATGATTCTGTTTAGGTACATTGTTATTTTTTACTACAAGTAATATATTTAATAACTGTTTATCCGGTGTAATTTTACTAAACGGAGGTTGTCTTAATATAGATACCGGGGTGCGTTTATTGTCGTTATTCCAACAGAGTAAATTAATTATATATTTTGAATTTTGTTTTTCAAAAAGTTTAAGCGCTAACTGCCACTCTGTTGGATAATCTTTGTTCCCATTGTCAAAAATGAAATGATTCATATAATTTTTGTACTGCGAAGTACGGTTTTTGTGATCTTTCACTTTGCTACTAAATTTTGCGGATATAATTGCCCATTTAAAACAGTCATTATCAGCCGATTGTACATTTATAACACACTGTTTACCTGATAGAGCCTTAGGTAGTTCCATATATCCATGCCCCTTATATAATAACGACCTACACTTAGATTCAGCTAATTTAATTTCAACCCTTAATAAAGATTTAATACGCCACCCGGAACCACGTGTGTTAAAGATGGCTATATTTTGTAATATATTTCCCGTCACATACTCAAACCATGTGTCAAAACTTTCTGATGAATCTACAGTATTAATAGCACCACCGGAAGAATTAAAATAAAAGGTCTCCAATTGTTCACCTTGTGAAAAATGTGATCTGTACATTAATACATTTAGACCTAACCACAGTCTAAGAACATTCATTTCTTTCAATCTGTCTAATATTAACTGAAGAATATTACCTCGAATTTGTGTTAATGCTGTTTCTACATCAGGATAATCTCTAGAAGTTGGGAGGTCGTGGACATAAATTTCAAGACGATTATCGTGAGCTTCTTGTTCACGCGTAAAAATTGTTGCACATGTACCAAGAGCCACCCTTAAGTTTTTTCTGGATATTATATTTTTATGTTGCGAAAATTTACGCTTTCTTGTGTAGTAACATTTCAAGTGACAGTCGTGTCGTAGATAATCGTCATATGTATACTCTTTATTGCAGGTAGAACAAGTCAATTGATAGGTACGGAACTGCATTTCTTTACAACCAGTAGTCGTTTCATGTCGTTTACAAATTTCGCTGCATGAAGTCGCGACGTGACACTTTAAACAAGAATAACTTTCAAAATGTGTTCGTAGGTGGCGTAAATAATTATGTCTAGTTACATTCATATGACAGAATGAACAACATATTGTTATTTTATCCATGTTGAAGTTTGTTTAGATAAATAATAATAATAATAATAATAATAATAATAATAATAATAAAATATGTCCAAAGATTAAAATAAAATGAAATGAAATGAAATTGACTATATCTAAACATTTATATGCTAGTGGGGAAATAATTTTAAATCAATCACCAATCACCAATCACCTATGGCTATTGGAAACCACAAAGAGTTTAACTTATGATCAGGGGCTCCCCATGTTAGAATAATAATCAGGTTTCCATGGAGAATTAGTAACTGGATCTCTTGGAACTAGCTGACCGACAACTTTCTGTTTCTTTGCAGGTGATGCGTTGGTAAATTTACTCGATGATCTTGGCTTCCGAGGTAATATTTCAGGAAAGACCTGCTGCTGCTGCGGTTGAGAGCAACTCTCTTCAACATCTGGATTAGGTGATGGGATCTCTACGAACGCTTTAGGTTTATCCAAAAGGACAAAGCCGTCAACGTGGGCTTCAGTAAGAGAAACGCCATCCATCGATTCTTTGAGAAAACTAATATGAGCTTTATCATTCAAGTAATGCAGCTCAATAGAATTTCCGCCGGTGCCTACTTCGATAGAATTATCGGTGTTGGTGATAATAATTTTTTTATTATTGGTTTTAATCATTTTGAGCCGGTCTGATAATTGAATGATATTTTTATCAAAAAGATTCTTGTCTGTTTCAGCGACTTGGTTGTCCCACTCTCGCAGCAAAACAGTTAGTTCCTGATTTGACAAATTGAAACCTGTATAATAGTTAAAACCAACACTATCAGTGTATCTGAGGCTGATTTTCCATAAGCCAACATAGTTGGTTCCTTTAAAAGCTGTTACAAATCCAATAAACTCTGGATTTGATAATTCAATGTAGAATTGATTGCTAATAATCTCTAGCGGTGGAGAGAGAAATTGCAATAATTTCCCTCTGTATTGAATTAGAACTTCAGTAAAAGCTTTGTTGAGAACTTTACATTTGCCTTGTTTCTGAACGTAAACATCACCCGATGTAGGGTTGATGGAAATATTCAAATTTCCCCGCGCAAAACGAGGAGTTGGATATATCCTACCTGGTATAATTGCTGGTCTGGATTGATGTTGGTTGTTGTTGGTTGTTTCTAGAATGTCTAGCAAATAGCGGGTATCTTGATGAGAAAAACAAATCGATTCGTGGTCCTCCTGAGATTCCACAATAAAATACTTGCTGTGAACGACGGTACAAGTATATTTATTGTAAGTAAATTTCCAGCTATTTGTTGCTCCGGTTTTTTGCGTTAAGGCCATAATAATAATAATAATAATAATACGAAAAATATTACGAGTGATAAATTTTAAACCGTATCGCTGTAATAAATTGACACCATAGTTCTCACTCTAAAATTGTGTTTGGTCGGAAGACAACGCCTGATAAAAATGTTGCTGAGTTCGACATTAGGTATCGACACAAAAACAAAAATTGGGTGAGACACGTAGCTCAGATTTTCGTTTTTAGGTCGATACCCAATGCTGGAATCAGTATCATTTTATGTGGCGTCGTTTTCCGACCAACGAATATACAACGAGTAAGATAATGTAGAAATTATTAAGGAGATAACACAATGTCAGAGTGAGAACAAAAAAATTAGATATGGTATCAATATATTACCATGAATAAGATTACAAGTGATGAATTTTATTAAAAACATTCACTTATATATATATAAATTTGTGATGTGGCATAGTCAACGAAGAAGAGATGGTACGTGTCATAATCATCGACGAATAAGAAAAGAGATGAGGAGCAACGTGGATGAATAGCTGGCTGGTTGATTGCGTGGATAGGAAATACATGAAAGAATATGAATCATAGGGTTGTGTGTGTAATAATCAATAATTATTATAATAAAAAACGTGCAGTATAATGTTAGCGGTGGTAGCCTTTCAATATGGCACAGATGCTGTGGTTAGCTTGAGTAACTACTATGCAAATGTTGTTCGTATACGTGTAGCTGGGATGTGGCGGAATTTCAACACGTATCATAATAGCGTTGGATTGGACTGGTAGGCAGGCTGCTTGGTTGGTTGGATTGGCGACAGCAGTTGTGGAGTTGTCAATCAATATAATATATGCATGATGCGTGTAGTTGGTGGCCACGTTGTCGGCATATACAGTATACAGTGGTTGGTTGCGTGAATAGGAAATAACTATGGAAATGTTCGTATACGTGTAGCTGGAAACGTGGCGGAATTTCAACACGTAACCTACTGCTGGACTGGTAGGTTGCTTGGTTGAATGGATTGGTGACAGCCGTGGTGAGTTGGTAATCGATTCGATATAATAGCGTAGTGGGGGCTAGCCACGTGTTGAGAGGTTACGTTACGCGCGAAGATGAATATGCGATGGTTGGTTGATGCAACGACTCGAACCAATACTGACGGGAGGTAACAGCTGTAGGAGTAAGGCGGGCATCGCGAGGTTAGGCTACGCGTAGGTGATACGCAGCGATTGGTTGAAGGCAACGAGGCGAATCAATATTGATGGCGACAGATGGTCATTAAACACCTCGATTTAGCGCCGAAATTTGACATTTTTTAATTGCCTCCGAACGGAATGCCCATAGCCCAAGCTTAGGGAGGACTTCTGCCGGGGCCATGCTTTATCTACTACTCTCATACCTAACATCGGCTACGCCCTTCTCCAGTGCCACGGGTCAGAGTGGTGCTTTATAGAATGTGGATCTCGGTTTATCACTACGCCATTATTGACTTGAAAATTCTAGTGGTAGTTAGAGCCATCCAAAAGTGCCTCAACTTCCTCCTCGGGCTCCCCACCTTCTCCTTGGTCATTGATCATTAACCTCTGGTTATAATCTTAGACCGGAAATTGTTCTCAGAAGTGGAAAACGCAAGTATACAACGACTCAAATCCAAGCTGGTGTTGTACCAGTCTACCTCATCCTGGTGCAGGTGTAAGTCTTACGCCATTCCCGACGCTCTGTCTCAGTCACTCTGTCGTAGATCAGCAAATACCTGATGACCTCGTAGACAACGGCGAGACAGTGTTCTGTGTCCATTCCGTCACCTTAACTGCGATTTCGGCCATCTCTGGGGATTACCACCTTGCTATCCTACAGGACCTCAATGCCTTCGCATGCGCTGACCCAGCCTATATGTCTCTTCATACTGCGGACCTCGCGGGTTTTCCCCGCAGTACCTGAAGCAATCCCACCATCGGTGCTCGCTCTCGATAGATGCACCGCTCTCGATCGACCTCATCCTCTACAGGGAGATGCTCATCATTCCAATAGCAGCTCGCACTTACACCCTGGAACGGCTCCATACCCCGCGTACTGCCACTAGTATGTCTCTGTTATAGTTGAAACAAAATTGGAACATAATTAAAACATATTAGGAGCCACGTAATGGTGTCCTACCTACAATGCTATGTATGCCAGTGAAACAAATTTGAAACAAATTAGGAGGGCCGTAATGATAGTCTACCGGAGAATTGGAACAATGATGGGCTATGGAGCTCAAAAAATTGGAACAATGTTAAGTATGCCAGTGAAACAAATTTGAAACAAATTAGGAGAGCCGTAATGATAGCCTACCGGAAGAATTGGAACAATGATGGGCTACGGAGCTGCTTAAGGGTTGTTTGGCTGAACCAGTGGTGGCGCGGATGAGGGGGTAAGAAAAGGGGGAAGGATCTAAAAATAGCTCCCAATAGGAAGCTTCTAGCTTCTTGCATTGCTACGGCTACCGGTACCTTGCTTGGCCTCTAGGCTGGCTCTGGCATAACCCTTATTTTCGCATGCGAATAAAGGTAATGTTTTAAAGATCTGGTGTGTAAAACGCGTTTTTGTGCAGTGATGTTTACGATATTATAATTAAACTAACTGCACTAATTAATCTCACATTTATTTAATAATATATGGTATAAAAAGCAACCAACCTATCAATTACAATAATTTACAATAGTTATCGAATATTCTAGGATGTAAATACTTAGCATTATTTTATAGGAAACGATTATAAAAAAACGGTTCTTGTAAAAAAGGTTTTGGCGAAAACTGTCCCTGCTTTCCGTTTTTGCAAATTTCTGGTACGGCATGTTGCTCCGAGAATGTTTGCCGTGTAGTCTGAATAAGGTAGAAAAGGTAGGGGTGGGTGTGTTTGTTAAGTTCGGGCGGTCGGTGCGGGTAAATAGGATGTGAGAGGGAGGGAGGGTGGGTAGGGGTAGGTGAGTGCGGGTAATTAGGTGTGTAGGGGTAGGGGACGTTGGGTGCGGTTAAGTAGACGTGCTTGCTTAGGTTGGTGGGTGGGTGCAGTTAAGTAGGTGTGCTTAGGTGGGTGGGTGGGTGCGGTTAAGTCGATGTGCTTAGGAGGGTGGGTGGCCGGGTGCGGTTAAGTAGGTGTGCTTAGGTGGGTGGATGGGTGCGGCTAAGTTGATGTGCTTAGGAGGGTGGGTGGGTGCAGTTAAGTAGTTGTGCTTAGGTAGGTGGGTGGGTGCGGTTAAGTCGATGTGCTTAGGAGGGTGGGTGGCCGGGTGCGGTTAAGTAGGTGTGCTTAGGTGGGTGGATGGGTGCGGTTAAGTCGATGTGCTTAGGTGGGTGGGTGGGTGTTTGCGGTTAAGTCGATGTGCTTAGGTGGGTGCGGTTAACTAGGTGTGCTTATGTAGGAGGTGGGTGCGGGTAAGTATACGTGCTTAGGTGGGTGGGTGGGTGTGGTTAAGTACACGTGCTTAGGTGGGTTGGTGGGTGCGGTTAAGTCGATGTGCTTAGGTGGGTGCGGCTAACTAGGTGTGCTTAGGTAGGTGGGTGGGTGAGTGCGGTTAAGTCGATGTGCTTAGGTGGATGGGTGCGGTTAAGTACACGTGCTTAGGTGTGTGGGTGGGTGCGGTTAAGTAGACGTGTTTAGGTGGGTGGGTGGGTGCGGGTAAGTAGACGTGCTTAGGAGGGCGGGTGGGTGCGTTTAAGTAGGTGTGCTTAGGTGGGTGGGTGGGTGCGGTTAAGTAGGTGTGCTTAGATGGGTGGGTGGGTGCGGTTAAGTCGATGTGCTTAGGTGGGTGGGTGTGGTTAAGTAAACGTGCTTAGGTGGGTGGGTGGGTGTGGTTAAGTATACGTGCTTAGGTGGGTGCGGTTAACTATGTGTGCTTAGGTAGGAGGTGGGTGCGGGTAAGTATACGTGCTTAGGTGGGTGGGTTGGTGTGGTTAAGTACACGTGCTTATGTGGGTGGGTGGGTGGGTGCGGTTAAGTCGATGTGCTTAGGTGGGTGCGGTTAACTAGGTGTGCTTAGGTAGGAGGTGGGTGCGGGTATGTATACGTGCTTAGGTGGGTGGGTGGGTGGGTGTGGTTAAGTACACGTGCTTATGTGGGTGGGTGGGTGCGGTTAAGTCGATGTGCTTAGGTGGGTGTGGTTAACTAGGTGTGCTTAGGTAGGAGGTGGGTGCGGGTAAGTATACGTGCTTAGGTGGGAGGGTGGGTGGGTGAGGTTAAGTACACGTGCTTAGGTGGGTGGGTGGGTGGGTGCGGTTAAGTCGATGTGCTTAGGTTGGTGCGGCTAACTTAGGTGTGCTTAGGTAGGTGGGTGGGTGCGGGTAAGTATACGTGCTTAGGTGGGTGGGTGGGTGCGTTTAAGTCGATGTGCTTAGGTGGGTGGGTGGGTGTTTGCGGTTAAGTCGATGTGCTTAGGTGGGTGCGGTTAACTAGGTGTGCTTATGGAGGAGGTGGGTGCGGGTAAGTATACGTGCTTAGGTGGGTGGGTAGGTGTGGTTAAGTACACGTGCTTAGGTGGGTGGGTGGGTGCGGTTAACTAGATGTGCTTAGGTGGGTGCGGCTAACTAGGTGTGCTTAGGTAGGTAGGTGGGTGCGGGTAAGTATACGTGCTTAGGTGGGTGGGTGAGTGCGGTTAAGTCGATGTGCTTAGGTGGGTGGGTGTTTGCGGTTAAGTAGACGTGCTTAGGTGTGTGGGTGGGTGCGGGTAAGTAGACGTGCTCACGCTCAGGTGTGTGGGTGGGTGTGGTTAAGTAGACGTGCTGAGGTGGGTGGGTGGGTGCGGTTATGTCGATGTGCTTAGGTGGGTTAGCGGTTAACTAGGTGTGCTTAGGTAGGTGGGTGGTTGTGGGTAAGAATACGTGCTTAGGTGGGTGGGTGCCGTTAAGTCGATGTGCTTAGGTGGATGGGTGCGGTTAAGTACACGTGCTTAGGTGTGTGGGTGGGTGCAGTTAAGTAGACGTGTTTAGGTGGGTGGGTGGGTGCGGGTAAGTAGACGTGCTTAGGAGGGCGGGTGGGTGCGGTTAAGTAGGTGTGCTTAGGTGGGTGGGTGGGTGCGGTTAAGTAGGTGTGCTTAGATGGGTGGGTGGGTGCGGTTAAGTCGATATGCTTATGTGGGTGGGTGGGTGGGTGTGGTTAACTAGACGTGGGGGGGGGGGGGGGGGTTAAGTTTAGCAACTGTTAAGTCGTATTACCACTTCTCAATAAGGTAGACAGCTGTATGTTTACAGTATGGAACGGTCGTAAAATAGAGGCGTCCCATTGGATGCTATTTATAGATCCATACCCCTTTTCTTTCCCCCTCTTCCCCCTTTTCTTACGCGCTCTTACCCCCAGCACAGAGAAGATCTTCCCCCAGCTCGCGCGCAGGGTGTCGATTATGTCCCTCCGTTGGGCCCAGCAGTGCATCTACTGGCCTGGCCTGACCAATGACATGCAGACTTCCATCGCTATCTGCGCTTTGTGACTATGCAACCAAAGGAACCCTTCCTCAATAACCTTCTGTCGACCCGCATATTCGAGGACATTTCAGCCTACTTCTTCCAGTTTGACTACGCCACTATCTCACCCTCGTTGACTGGTACAGCAGGTGGCCAGACCTACAAACCTTCTTGGGTCATCCATCCGCCTTCCCAACCATCGCCACCTTGCGACAATGGTTTATCTGCTACGGGATTCCAACCCATCTATGGTCAGATGGCAGTACCCCCCTGGCCACTAGCGCTATAAACACCTTCCTCAACGAGTGGGGCGTTACCCCGGTCACCTCATCCATGGTATATCCACAGGGTAACGACTGGGCCGGACCCATCTTTGTCCACTAGTCCCATGAACGCGCCCGAACCCGCCCAGTAAAAAACAACTGTACATTGGGACCCTGAACTAAGCCACACCAGCCCCTGAACTCGCCAATACCCCTCTCGGCAACACCGACCCCCTCTGCGGTTATAAACACTTACAGAGCTCAAAGGGGGGTGTAATGATGTACATACGGTGGTGGTATACTAGCGTATG
Source organism: Nemertoderma westbladi (assembly GCA_032718475.1). NCBI lineage: Eukaryota > Metazoa > Xenacoelomorpha > Nemertodermatida > Nemertodermatidae > Nemertoderma > Nemertoderma westbladi. The sequence continues at coordinate 166,643 of JAUCBJ010002659.1, read as the reverse complement.
GCTCGCCTCATATGCAGGTTAGACAGTATTAGCATGTGGCTCGCCCCATATGAGTTTGTGCATTTGTGATTGGATAGAACATTCCTTTCGATCGACAACATTCTATGTATTCTGTACATTCTATTCTGTTGGTGCTTTTTGTATTAAAGCAGGTGCGACTGCTCAATGTACACAGTACTGAAGTCACTAGGCCTATTATCAGTGTATCAGTCTATTGTTCTCTGTCTGATTCTGTACGTTATAATATATTATCATTATACTAAGAACTAAGAATATTACACTGGGTGAGCCAGAATTTTTATTTTTGCTTTCAATCTTTAGCTACAAGCGTTAAAAAAAGTATCTACTGCGAATTGAACCTGTCACGCCGCAGTTATTCTTCTACCTTATCACTGTTTGTTGGTACCAATGGAAAGCTGGTCATGCAAGGATTCCAAATATTTAAAATTTCGTCGTAAAATAGCTGAGAAATATTGCGTAGCTATTCTTACTTTGGTGCATAAACAAAGTGTTCCAGAATATGGTTTATTTGTAATAGTTATGTAATATAATAGTAATGGTTAAATAGAATAAAGTAGCCTCGCGCAGGTGCAAAACCATGAAGCTTTTGAACGCTCATATCTCAGCTATTTTACTACGAAATTCAGATTGTGATACATATTGGTTGGGAATCCCGCATGGCCAGCTTTTCGTCAATGTCAGCAAATGGCTGAATAACGACACTATCTATATTCCAAGTCATGGTGAACAAAAGGTACCTCCCCGGGAAGCGTATTCCCAATCCTTACACTAGTAGGAACACATCTTGAATTGTAGCCGGGGATTGGTTAATGAACTATTATTTGATTGGACGTTGAAATCATGTAAGGAATGGGGAGTGGGGTCGAACTAGTGTAAGGGTTTTATACTCAGTTGGCGGGTATAAATGTGTTCCAAACGCTGTAAGGAATTGAGAAATTGGGTGAAATCATGTAAGGGTAATTATACCAACAGTATTAGATGAGTAGACTTAACATGTGATATTATTCTAGGCAGTAGAACATTGGGTTATGGTTTATACAGGGCAACTAACAGGGCTGCATGAGTAAGCTACAACGATTGGAACATTGGCCACTAGTGTATAGGGATACATTCCTTTGTTGGACATTGCTTTCTCCATGAGGACCAGCCTGTGCACAATCTTGTGCTTTGGCAGTCCCATGGAGAAAATAAGGATGATGATAGCCAAGACTTTCGTGAGATGCCTCCTAACGGACACTGGCCTTGAAGATGAGGATAATCTCGCGAATGTCATGGGGGATAGGGAGTTGTGGCAGTGCAACTTTGTCCATAAGCCGGCATAGCATTCTTAATGCACGCTGCATTACGCTTGCCAATTGTGGATTGCATGGTGTGTAAGAAAAATGGTGTGTAAAACGATTCCTTAGGCATACAACATTATTTATTTCCACTCTAAATATATGTGTACTGGTATTCGTATATATTTTTACTGTCACCTGACAATGAACCGATTAATAGGCAAATAACTCTTACATGATTTCACCCTCTTTCTCCATTCCTTACATGATTTCAATGTCCAATCAAATAATAGCTTATTAACCAATCCCAGGTGTTATTGCAAGAGGTGTTCCTAGTAGTGTAAGGATTGGGAATACGCCCCCGGGTGTGCATTGGTTATATAGTAAAGGTGTTAAAATTACTAATATTTACTCACTTATCTTGATGACCTAGTTCTTCGTTAAATCTGATGGTCCAGTCAGGTGGAGATGCGTCACCGGAAAATTTCTTATAACGGCAATACTTTTCATACCTCCACTTACTGACCACCGCTTGCCATTTGCAATAAATACAATGGGGGGTTAGGTAGGTGTTAGCTGCATTGTTGTCACCATCCACATTGTCTATCCTTGATTTACCAGTACCGCACCAGTAATCCTGATTATTATATGATTCTTTATAATATTCCCAATTCTCTTTTTCACCCGTTTCATACTCTCTGAATGGGTATGTTGAACATTGCTTATGCAAGTTGAAAAATTTATGACCCAAGCTTATTGCCCAAGGACCTTGGTTTGGATCATCATCACTGCAATCTGCACCATCCCTAATCCATTGCCTGCAAACAGTTGCGGACGGTAAATTCAGGAATTTTTGATCACAATCGTGTTCGTTATTTTCAAATAAACTCGCATGCCATGTATGGCAAGATGCCTGCATTATAAAGCACTCAAATGCCTGAACAGTCACATCTTCTCTATTCTTTGTGTAAATCGTGATGTCTTCTTCATATTCCAAAGGTTTCTTGGGATATTTACATTCGACATCTGTTTCAAAATCGTAGATCTTACTGTTGAGTTGGATGTCGCAATAATACAAGGACCTATTACGTAGTGAATGATCTTCAATATTTGGTTTCAATTCTTTGAAGTCTTCATCCATGCAACGTCCATCCGTAATCAACAGTGCAATCAACCACAGTAGCGCCGGGCAACCCAACATTATTAGAGTAGCGCGGTTCAGACTTTATAAGGAAAGGAGTAATTCTTCTTTATTTTTTACTAACAAAGATCAATTTGTCACTATAGCATATTGTGCGGTAACAATAATACCCTTGGATAAACATAGACCCGATTTTTAATACTAGCTAGTTTCTTCTACTTTTTTGAAATGTTCTAGAACATGTTAGCTATCAATTAAGAAAAATATCATTTGTTCGAGAACATCTTATTTAAAAAATATATTTTCTTATACAAGCTAGTTTTTACACCTGTTTTTAAAATGTTCTAGAATATGTTAGCTATCAACAAAAATATTAATGTTCTAGAAAATATTATTTGCTCCAGAATATTTTTTTCGAAAAAATTAAATAGTACAGAGATCGTTATACAACCCGTATTAAAAAAAAAATTTCATTTCAAATAGGCCTAAATTAGTCCTCTTAGAACACACAAACAGATTAAGGAAATTTCATCATAAATTCATGTAGAACATTCGAAAAAAAGTTTAGTTTAAAAAGTTTAGTTTAAAAAATTCTTTTTTTTGAATAAAATGTTCTAGAACAAAATATACAATAATATACAATAAAAATTGTACAAACTAACTAGCTAGTATAACAAATCTGGTTCATAGGTGCTCAAGATGTACATAGCACGGTATTACGGTACGGTAATGCCCACAAAATAACGTTTTGATATAAAGTACCGGTAACAAACCAACTTGAACACCAAAAATACAACAGTACGGTTATCTACGTTATTCGGCATTACCATGTTATGGGTACCCACTTTTTGACCAATTTTTTTTTATACAAAAATGGATTTTATCATGAGGCTTTTTGTTCTAGAACAAATATTTAACCTTCTCCCAGTAAGATGGTAGCTAGTAATTTTGATTTTGTGTTAGCTAGTACTTTTTATTAGCTAGTGAAAAAAATTATGATTGAAAAATTGAAAAAAAATTTGACCAACTTATTTTCCTTTAAAAATGAATATAATGACCTCAATACAGTGAATTTTTAATTTTAATTAGCTATTAAAAAAATACTAGCTACCCCCCCCCCCAAAAAAAAAACCCATCTTGCCATTAAAAAAAAATTTCATTTTTTTTGAACTGTTCCAGAACAAAAACTATTTGTTCTAGAACTGGAAAACTAGAAAATAGTAGAACTAGAAAATTTGGGGGGGGGGGGGGTGTAGCTATAACACACTAGTGCTAAGGGCTATTGTTCCGTACGCCACTACACTTTTTAAACCTTACTCATTGTATAAATGTTATTTAACAATACTAGAACATAAATAAAATAAAAAATATAATGGTCGAGATTATGTAGCTAGATATTTTTTTATTTTAAATCAGCTAGTAATTTTAAAAGATTGAGATTTCAACTTTTAACAATTTTTACAATATTTTCAATATTGTACAATACCTATTTACAATATTTAATATTTTTTTATTTTTTATTAGCTGCCACAAAAAATACTAGCTATCTTAACATTACTATCTACCTGAAATTAAAATTTTTAAAATTTTTTTTTAAATACTAGCTATTTTTAATTTTAAAAAGCTGTGGCTGTGGCTATGGCTATGGCTTAAATAGCTATGTTGCAGAACATAAAATATTTTATTTTATTTATGTTCTAGAATAGTTAATTAACATTTATATTGTGTTCTAGAACTCGCCATGGTTGCCATAGCAACAAAGATTTATGTTTAAAAAGTGTAGTGGCATACGGAACCGTTACCAAAAAAGATTCAGTCCCGTTTACCTTTGGTTCAAATGGGATTATTGAAACGAAGGAAACTTGTATTAATTTTAGCATAAATTGTAGTACAGTACCGGTATCTTATCGTAGTACCGGTATTTTATACATGTACATAAAATACCGGTACTACAATACCGGTATTCTACAGTAGGGGAGATTAGGTAGGGTTGACCCATGAGGATGGGTGAATCATTGCAATTTAAAGGAGAACGCTTTGGTTTGGCGTTTCCTTGGATACACCATTAGAGAGACAATTAAAAACTGCACCTACTGTTGTATGTTGTCCAACTCTAGCCTACACGCTGTTTTGCTATGAAGGAAAGTATACTTATGCCACCTGTTTTCGGCATTGGTACACCTTGGGTACCTCACCTACCCATAGTTTAACTAATTTTTTTCATAGGGGCCTATGAAAAAGGCTTTTATCATGAGGTCTTTTTCTATAACAAATAATTGACCTTCTCACAGTAGGATGGTAGCTAATAATTTTAATTTTGTGTTAGCTAGTAGGGCCTACATTTTCTTAGCTCGTAAAAAAAATTTCATTTGAAAATTATTTTAAATTTTTTTCTTGTGAAAATGGTTTTTTTTCGTTAGATGGTAGCTAGTAATTTCGATTTTGTGTTAGCTAGTACTTTTTATAAAATATTAAAATAATAACACTTATTTACAACATCAAACACAACTGGTGTTTAAAAAATTTTTTGTTAAAAACCGTACTTTATTTAGTCCCTGAGGGAATTAAAAATTAGGTGATGATTAGGCCTACTGTACGTCACTGGTCTGCACTTTTCGTACACAATGCATTTTAAAAAAAATTTAGTACGATAGGACGGGGTATAATGAACTAAAAACTTTGACGGTGATTATCGGTTGAACAACAAATGTGTATGAAATTAAAGGCATAATTAAAATATTGCTAATTTATCTGGCTAACACTTCCATAGTATTTTGACACAATATTATCTACCGGTACCAACACAAAACAGTGTGGCGACAAGTTGTCAGAATTCACAAAACCTCTAAATTTGGCATTGTTGAGGTTCTTGACCCAAAATTGTATTTGGCTCATAGAAGAAGTAAGTAAAAGAGTTAACAAATGTTTCATATATGAACTAAAAGTTTAATAAAGAGACATCCAGTTGCTTACATTATTTTTGTGCTTGGAGTTTTAGGTCAACAGAAAAATTTAATGTAAAAAGTAGTTCATTTTCCCCGTGAATTTTTCAAGACATGGGGTAAAATGAACTACATTATATTTCATTAAAAAATATTAAATGGATACCGGTACCAGTAGGCAGGTAAGCTACTACTACTACTAGGATCGGCATGCTGCATTGCAGCTGCATTTTTAAGAATGCTGTGCCGGCTTGTCAACAAAATTGCACCGCCACAACGCCCTATCACCCATGACATTTGCTAGATCATCCGCATCTTCAAGGCCAGTGTCCTTTAAGATGCGTCTCAAGAAAGTCATGGGCTGTCCACCATGCTTATTCATTCCATGAGGCTGCCAAAGTACAAGGTTATGCACTGGCTGGACCTCACGGCGAAAGCAATGTCCTGCAAAGCGGAGGCGATCCTGTTCTAGTGTCAAGCTTGGGGGAACCAATGAGACACCTCCAATGTTATATAGTGTCTGGTTGGAGATGTGTGCATTGTACTTGACACAATGAACCCGGCGTAGCAATCTTGTGAATGTGCCATCCAGAGATTTGGTGTTCTCAGCAGTTAGAGCCCAGCATGGACTCCCGTAGAGGAGTACTGGAACTACTGCTGCTCTAAATAATCGGACCTTAAGTTTCCGATTAATTCTCGGTGACTTCCAAATCCTGGAAAGCCTATTCAAGGCTGCCCATGCCTTTCCCTTACGTATTCGAAGGTCCTCACCTGATTTCCGAATCCACGATCCCAGGTAACAGAAGTCGTCCACATGCTCAAGCATACCATCCTTTGAGCTTATGCACTAGGCATTAGGGTTGGTCTGACGGAGGCTAGTCCTACTATTGAATATAGTATTGGCTGATTGGTGTTTGTTTTGTTTATATAAATTCAAGTTATAACTGAAGTCAGCCTAATGCAGTAATGCCACGGAAGTACATACCAGTCTCAGGAGGGAGAAAACCTTATGATAAGGGGAAACTAGCAGCAGCAATAGCTGCTGTAAAGGAAAATAAACTCTCTGCATATAGTGCTGCAGAACAATTTGGAGTTCCTCGTTCCACTGTAGCCCGACATGTTGCTGGAATAAACTGATCAAAAGTAGGTTCGGGACGACCAACATATACTTAACACAAGTTGAAGAACAGGAGCTCGTATATGTCGTACTTTCCTTTTCGGAATTTGGATTTCCTTTAATCAAATCCTCTTTTCTTGAGATTGTCGAGGATTATATTTGTAAAATTGGAAAAGGGAACGCTTTTCCTGATAGAAGACCCAAGGAAGATTGGTACATCGGTTTCTGTAAGTGATGGAGCAGTACATTATGCGTACGTAAGCCTGAGTTGCTCATTATCCAGAGAGCACTTTCTTGTAATGCATTGTATGGAACCAGCGAAAGTGGATGGATGGATATGGATAGTGATCTATTCCTACAGTTCATGAAACAGTTTATAAAACTTACCAAAGATACACCCAAGCCATTGCTGATGATCTATGATGGTCACATGAGCCATGTTTCTCTCCAGGTCGTAGAATTAGCAAGGGATTCGCAGATATCCTTGCTTTGCCTGCCAGCTCATTGCAGTCACCTTCTACAACCACTCGATGCTGGAATCTTTAAACAAGCGAAGTGAATATGGCGTGAAATACTCCAGAAGCATTATTTGGAATCAAGGCTCAGAGCTGTGGGAAAGGTCGTTTTTCCCAAGCTATTATCGAAATTATATAAGAGAGCCTTTGTACCCGCTGACATTGTGAAGTCCTTTGGAAAAACGGGAATATTTCCCTTCGACCCCACCGCAATAGAAACTCAAAAACTGGTTCCATCAGAGGTATTTGAACGGCCACTTGAAGATATAATTGGTGCTCCACCTCCGGCTCCAGTTACCACTGGTACTATTCCCAAAACCATTGCTTCTGATGCTCATCCTATTTCAGAACCAAATGTGCCTTCAACCTCTGTTCTCAACGAGCCTGCTACATCATCTGTTTCTGATCAGCCTTCTGTTCCGAATATAATACCCCTATCTAACTCGCCTCAATCAAAAATCCGTGAAGTAGCGCGAAAGCACTTGATAATTGCTCACACCAATGTTCGTAGCTCGTCAGAAAGGGGCAAAAAGGCTGTAAAGCGCCGCTTTGGAGGTGAATGCCTTACCAATGATGATGTTATACAACGAATGAGGGAGGAAGAGAGAGTGAAAGCTGATAAGAGAAAGAAGCCAAAGAAGACTAACAAGCAACAAGCAAGTGAAAATCGAGAAAATATGTCTGATAACACCCCCAATTCTTGGCAACCTGATTCCAACTATTGCTACAAGTGCAAAAAGGATTGGCGCACCAATAACAAGAGAAATCAAGATCGTTGGGTTGTCTGTGATGTATGTGATCTCTCGTGGGCCTGCACGGACTGTTTGGGAAACAGTTTTGACTTTGATGACGATTTTTTCTGTGATGACTGTTGTGTTTACCAGTAATACAAACTTTATACAACCAATTATGTATACATTGTTATATATGAAAATGATCCTTAGGGATCTGCCGACCTTTTTTTAAAACTTGCAAAGTAGTTCACTTTACCCCATACGATTTATTGAGAAGTCAAAATGAGAATAAAATAATTTTTAAGGGTAGTTCACTTTACCCCGTCAGGTGGGGTAAAGTGAACTACAAAAGTGCTATAAAAAAACATGTGTGCCCGAAAGGGCACATATGTTGGTGGTTAAAAAGTTTCATTTTCAGATAGCTGGATAGCACAATGAGATGCATGCAAAATGTGAATCGGAAAGTTTCTTCGATGTCTTGACCGCTAGTGGTGTATCAGTCACTCAAGTGTCTGGGGTCGGTTTGTCAGTCCCTCCATTGTCTGGAGCTGGCACGTGTCCAATATGTTGATTGTCTTTGGAATAAAAGCCAATTGGACTCTGCGCACACATGGCCCACCTGCCAACCGGTGCCTTGTATCTAGTGTCCAGCCAGATGCTTCAGCCTCCTCGCAAGGTCCCCCCACCTGCACTCCCAAGGGGAATTATCAGAGTGGGATATTTTGGCAATAGTACGAGGGTAGCGAACAAGACAGATGAGACATGTCCCAAAGGATTCGAGGACCAACTTAGCTGACCTGTTCGCTGAGTTGTTTACTGCTATTGCAGACAAACTGATGAGAGTATAGTAGGCTCTTCTATATCCCAGCTCCAAGTCAAGGCGGGAGGAAACACCAGGGATCTCTTGCTTCCCTCATTAACCAAAGGAACACCGATTTCCGCGCCATGGCTGTTTCAGTTTCTGGTTTTCCAGCACCACCATCTGAGCCATCTGGCCCCTATTGCCAGAGACCCCAGGAGGAGTCAGTTAGACTGGCTGCCATGGTGGCAGAAAAGATAGAGGATGGTGACATCAAGTAAGCTACGGGTTAGCTTCCTCTGAGAACTCCATTGCCCCCTACACACCAGAGACACTAGAGATGATACTGTGAAACGCTGCCAAACCTGATAATAGATGCCACCGCCTGTCACCTCGTCTGCTCGCCCTTGTACCCCCACTATAATCCGGAGGTTGATCTCATCCTTCCCCAGCGGGAGTGCTGGAGGCCCAGATGGGGTGCGGCCTCAGATATATAAGGATCTTATCACCCCAACGAATTACGAAGCAGGAGAACGCCTCATGTTATCCCTAGCAAGGTTCATTGATGTTACCATCGTGGGCGAGGTGCCAACTTCTATCCGGCCTATATTTTTTGGGGCAAATTTGTTTGCATTCAAGAAGAGTGGCCCGGGAATCCGTCCAATAGCTGTCGGGGCTACCCATCATCGTTTGTGTGGCAAGTTCTCTGGAACCTTAGCAGCAGAAAAACGGACAGAGTTATATGGCTCTGTCCAGCTGGGTATTGGCTGCAAGTTAGGTGCGGAGGGAGCTGCCCATGCAGTAAGGGCACTGGTCAATGGGGAGAATCCAGTGAGTTTTGTGTTGATAAAATTAGATTTTAGTAATGCGTTTAACTCAAACCACCAAGATTCAATGCTGGAGACTGTCCACGCAGCTCATCACACGATATATAATTACACCCTTACTGCCTACGGGGAGTCAACATTTCTCCTTAATGTTGACCCCTACTCTCTGGCAAGGGCATACAACAAGGGGACACAGATGGCCCGCAGCTGTTTTCTGTTCGCAACAGAAAACCCAACCATCCAGGCATTGGAATCGGCTTTGAATGTCTGGTACCTGGACAATGGGAACTTAGGACCTCTCAAGGTTGATCGATGAGGGGAGGAAACTTGGGTTGATGATTAACCCCGCAAAGAGCGAGTTGTTTTTCTTGGGGGCCCGAAACGGAAGAATCAACGTGCACAGATACAGATGGAGTTCGATGCTATCAGTGTGGGCATCCCATGCTTGACGCTGGATTAGCTCACCATTCATTCTTGGTGCCCCAATTGGAGAATCTCCATCACCTCCTGTCTCACAACCAAGTACTTCGTGGTGACCTTTGAGTTGTTGCCAATTAATTCCTGCTGGGCCATGTCCAGTACCCCTGCTGCCAAATGCATGTCGCAGTGAAGTGTACACAAATTTGAGATGAGTGCGCTTATTGCTGACCAGCCATTGGTGGATTACCATCTGTCTGTTCAGGCCATATACCCCTGAATCCGAGTACATGGGTCCTTAACCCAGGACAAAGAGTGTTCCTATCCCAGAACGAAGGGGTCCTACTAAGTTTAAGAAGTTATTGAAGAAGATATTGGGAGTGATATCATACTAGATGGAAGAGATAAAAAATCTAAATGAAGTCAATGAAGTTGATGAAGCAATGAAGTCGAATCGAACAAGAGCAAATCCGATTTATCGCAAAGCGATCTGATTAAGTATATGTTTGCAGCAGCATGGGGTTCTTCTAAAATTCAGCCTAATATGCCGCTGGAGGATTTTTTAAATACAGAATAGTATAGTAGTATAGGTGACAAACCATGTCAATGGAAATTACCCATCTTATCCAAGCAGCAATACGGGGGTCAGAGAATGCGGGAGTCAGACAACCAACAGATGTCAGTCCGATAAAGGAACCCTTAAAATGGATGCAGATAGATCAGGATGCGGAATATCAAGCTTTCAATGATTGCTGGGAAAATATACTACCAGGAAGATCTAATCTGATCTGACTAGTGAAGAGGAAACTCGGGGATTAAGCGAGATATTACATCGAGTTTAAAGTAAGATGAGAAGGATATATTGTATTGTAGTTGATCGCTGAGCCTGATACCAAGGGAATAAACCCAAATCAGCCAGGATGTGGTGAGGAGCTAGTAACTCTTATGAGATATTACAGAAAGATATTACCTGATGGAAGACGATGGACTAAAAGATGGAATAAAGATTATCACAGTGGAACAGGTGTTACACCACTGGATATACCAGTATGAGGATGACTCAGAATCTGCGGAAAGTTGAGGAAGATAATTAGAAACTCAAAGAAAGGGAACATCGTCTTCCACATAAATATACTATGTTGCAACAATTGGAACTAGAAAGGGACGACGATAAAGACAAACAGAAGTACGGGAGTAACAACATTTTAATAACACAATTATATGAATCAGAGCTAGATGTGGATCTAATATAAGTCCATAATGAAAGATAAATATTGCCTTACTGTAGCCGATGCTACCACCGATGATACGGATTGTGCAACCACAAAGATCAGAATGGGAATACAGAATGGAACAACGATACAGAAAACCAGGGTTTCGATTCTATGGAAACATACATAATATGAGTCCATGATAATTATCAAAAGATATAGGAGAAACCCGATGTGTCTAGTGTGGATATGTCAACCACATACTAGCAGTGGTGGTCAGGTCAATTCATCTGGGTCATTGATCCAGAAAACCTGCCAATTCCATGCAGCATAAAGGAGGTGTCACCAGTGGCTGCATAAACCCTCTCTCTAAGGACATCAATGTTTGGTCTTCTTTCTAGTAACAATAAGAAGACCGAGTTGGCCTTCTTGAAAAAAGAAAACAATTTAAAATAATGTAGTTAAAAAGTTACTGTGGAATTTTTCCAAAGAACACGACCTAGTAAAGAGTCAGTCTATGGTTAATTTGACTTGAAATAATATTGTTTCAATTTACAATAGTAAATTGGGTTGGTTAGTTCAAGTGGTTGATTCCTTGCTCTTAACTAAAGAAAACCATCAGTTATAATGGCATGTTCTAATAACACAGCCTAAGCCAAGCAGCGATTGCTGTGGTAAGCTTGACAAATGTCCTATATATGCCTTTTATATATTAATATTATATTATTCGTGGTTGAGAGACACCAACACGTCCAACAGTCATAGCAGTGCATGGACTTAAAACATGTTAAATATACACAATATACTAATTCAAAATAAAAACAGAGTGTCTTATGCTAAAAATATGCTGAATATAGCTCTATAAATTCTTGCTTCCACCTATTGACATTTGTAAAAAATAACAAAAAGTTAATAATATTTAAGGTTATATATGCTTAAACCTCAATTTAAAAAAAATAAGCAGCGCCTATTTTTCAACAGAACTTCGTGAGATTTGATTGTATGCCTACAATGGGAGTTGATTTTAGGCTCATTCTGTTTGAAATAGGCCTATAACGATTATATTCAAATCCATTTTTTTTCTTATTTAAAAGTGCTGTGAAGGTATATTATCTTTTTAACAATTTTGTTTCTTACATTTGAGATTTCGCATACTAATAGTAATTTGTTATTCAAATCGATATATTAGAAATATTCCACCACCAGCTGATGTTACCTAGGTTACAAACATAAACAAGATAGTCCTAGTAGCATGCTATGTAGTTAGGTAGGCTGCAGAATACTGTTCTTAATAGTTGTCTGCCAGCCCGATACCACACAAACCCGCCCCATCGCCAAAACCCAGGGCCAATGACTGACGGCCACCACAGACAGATGCAGAGGGAGTTGGACAGAAGGACTGCGAACTGCAGTCGCCAACGCACACCTCCCAGGACGCAACACACATGAGGCCCCTTTCCCGCATACCTTCCTGATGCGCCACGAGTGTCTCGGCGAGATGGCTAATTAATATCTGGGCCTCGGTGCACCAGACACCATTGGTGATGCCAACCAGGGGTATAAACACTATCCTCCAGTCCTCACAGACAGCTTAGTAGTGGAGCTTCTTCTAGTGAGGGTGCTTCCTATCCAGATATCCGTGGGATAGAGTGACCTCCTGCTCCATGCGCAAGGTCCCGAACGCCGTCGTCAGGAGGTCTCCAAACATCTCACGTATCTCGTTATGGCATTTTATTATTAAGCTGCTGGATTTACAGCTCGATTCTGCCCAAGGACAGACTAAGTAGAACGTAAGAGGTGGCATCAGCATTTATAACAGCCATATTGAATGATGCCACTCTCTGGTTAGCACAGACCCCCGAGCGATCAAATCCGCCCACATCCCCCGTACCTCCTGATCTTCCCTATCCAGATATCCATGGGATAGAGTGACCTCCCGTTCCACGCTCGAGGTCCTGTTCGCCGACTTCAGGAGGTCTCCAAACACCTCACTATCTCGTTATGGCGTTTTATTATTAAGCCGCCGGATTTACAGCTCAATGCGTGGGTGGTCGAGAATGGTCCTCAACAAACCTCACACTTCACTGGAAGACCTGGTGAGACAAGGCTGTAATGGAGCGCCAGGTTGTCCTGTAACTCATCTGGATGACGGTTGGTAGCATTGAGGATGCTGGGTATGGGGCAGTCAACCAGCGCCCTGTCTTATTGAGGACTGCGCGAGTCACTGTTCACCATCAGTAGGCCGGTAGCAAAGATAATGCCACCGTCCGACTCGCTACAAATGCCACATCCTGGGTCTTGTGGCTTTTAGAAAAGGCTGTTCGCAGTTTAGAGTTATGTTACACCACATGAAGTGTTGGTCCAGACCATATCGCATCACAAACTACTGCCATTCCCTCCTGGGATACTGAGTGCGCTTGACGTGGCCACATGGTGGGTTCTGCAGCCCGATGGCGCCAAGCCAAGCCCGAAGCAGTACTAGGGCTCCTTGGGTGAAACGAGTGGGCTTCCAAATAGTGTGGGTGTGAACCTTTGAAGGAGCGCTGTCCGGATCGGCATTATCTCATTGACTGCAGTAGGAACAACTCGTAGCAAGTAGTCCCATTCCGATTGCACACATTAGGACAACCAAGTTAGTGCTGTCTAGACTGAAGGAGCACGAAATTCAGTTGGTGATGCACACCCCCCAGGATGCATGCCAGGCCCCTTTCTCGCATACCCTCCCGATGAGCCATGAGTCTCTCAGCAAGATGGCTAATTAGTATCTGTGCCTCGGTGCACCAGACACCATTGGTAGTTTACACCCCAACCAGGGGTGTAAACCCCATCCTCCAGTCCTCGTATACTAATAGTAATAGAACAATAATAAAATTAAATGGGTTTAAAGGTTTCATTTAGCGTATATTTACCAATACATTGTTTTTCTTAAATAATCATCAATAACGAGCAAATAAAGTTTCCAGTATAAAGTTTCCAATATGGAATAGTGAAAGTGCGAGGGACTTTTGAAATATTATACTTCTGTGACTGTGAGGTGTTGGTTAGATTACACTGGTAACTTGGACTGGTACAGCTACCGTGCAGGATTGGTAGGATTGATCTGATAACTTTTGACTGTGATTTAATATTATTTTAATAATCTAATATACAATAATATCTGAATATCTTATAATATCTTATAATAATATCTTATATGCAATCTGGCAGAAAACAACGAATCGCACTGAATTACTCAGACTACTTGAAAGATGCCCTCCATTCACAACCTACCTGTGCCTATCACTAGATGGACTAGCCTATGCGGTCATGAACCAACTATCAGATGAACAGGGAGATTTCCAAAATACTCCTACTAGGATCGGCATGCTGCATTGCAGCTGCATTTTTAAGAATGCTGTGCCGGCTTATTGACAAAGTTGCACCACCACAACTCCCTATCACCCATGACATTTGCTAGATCATCCGCATCTTCAAGGCCAGTGTCCTTTAAGATGCGTTGCATTGAGGTGATCGGCTGGTGATTCAGCCTTAACCTTTGTGGTTGGTTGGCTTTTTCGACCAGCAAGCAAGTTGATCGATCTCCATGCCTGGGACACATGATGCAAGATCGCCTAAGACATCCCGAATTTCGTTATGTCGCTGTATAATTAAACCACCTTTTTTACAATTTATATTTAAACCTTGATTTAAATCAAATGCAGCCCCACATTATTGGTCGAAACCATAGCTGATTGCGAGTCCATTTCGGACTAATCGAGTTGATAATTGGCCAGCGGAAAGAGGAAATTTGCGCTACTGTCTGTTGGTGATCTGGTGATAGATTTTTGAGAATTTCTTCCAGACTGTCTTTATCCCTTGTCAGGTGCTGTTGCTCGTGATCACCAAGGATATATTTGGTGGGGGACCTGGTTCCTGTCTGTGATACCGAATACAAGTGGGAAGCCTCCAATACCGGGTTCTGCAAGACGCATTAGTTGTAAGTTTTCTTATCAATTTGCGTTAGGGACAATTTCCTGGAAATGTTCCTGTGTTCTAGAATATGTATATGGAAGCAATGCTTTAAGTAAGCAATTGTCAACATAATCTTGTCCAGGAACTGTAATGTTTCACAGCTCTAGTTATTAGAGGGGACAGAGGGGTCACATTCAGTAGTGCATTGTTTTCCAAAATAATTGTGGGATGTTGCACTCTTACAGTACCTGAGGGGGGCCCTGCAGGACTTGGAACATCATTACTATTAGGGTCAGATTCTACAGTATGTGCACTGTGTACATTGTCAAGGTTTAGTTTGGCATTGTCGGTTGACATGTCTAGGGCCTGAAATAGTTTAGATTTGGAGGATTTGAGTTTGGGTTTAACCACCCCCGCTCCCTTGGCTTTACGGATCTCTGCGATTCAGAGGCCATTCATCAGGCGGTTTACTAAGGGAGGTGGGTCCATTGAACCATGTAGTGGAATTGATCAATTCCTTTGGACTGGCACCTCAAGTAGCGATGTCGGCTTGGTTCATGGGTCCAGGACAATATCTCCATTAACTTTCACTTGTGTGACTTAGGATGATGCTTGCTCTGTTGGAAACATAGATGCTGAATTGACAACTCCTGTTAGTATTCTAATACAAAAGTTGCATTGGTCCAATAAAAGGTATCTCTGACAGGGGGTAATCTAAATGTTCAGCTGAATTAGTTCCGATCACTGAGGTATATAATGCCTCCCCTAAATTCCGCACATGGCATCATGAGTTTCTCGCTGGAGATGAGAGCTTTGGAGGCCACAAGCAAGACCAGACCTCATGTTGATGTAGTTACTCGTACATAGGCTGTTACTCCGATAATCTTTTTACTCGCATCACCAAAGCTGTGCAGTTGCTACGAATCAGTCGGAAGAACAAGGCTGAAATAAGAGCTGAAAATCTGAAGATCTTCAATGTCTATCAGCTACCTTTTCCACCATTCCAACATTCCACTGGACAAAGGGTCATCCCATCCTTCATTTTGTTTCCACATATCCTGTACGATCCATCGATCCATCAAGCGACTATAATAATTAGGCTGATAAATCCAATAGGGTCAAAGTACGTACTGAGTATACTGAGATAGATACGTTTGTTACTTTTACCTTGTTTATGAGGTATGACCATGAAAAATAAATCATCTCTTTCCATGTCCCACCTTAAACCTAAAGTTTTGGATTCTGGTTGACTGTGCTTAAATCCAGGTTTGTTTATCCCCATTGGTTTAAGGGAATTGTCTGTAAGAATTCTCGAGAATTACTCATGAACTTGGTTAAGTGAAAACCACATAGTTTCTAGCAGTCTATTGTCCCTGTGGTGACTTCTACGACATCTTGTACGGTAGGGAAATATGTAATATTATCGTCCATATGTCGCATGTCATGTTTCGTATTACAGCAGGGGGAAGCAGTCACCATTGTTGTGGGCTGTTTTGACTAAGACAGAACAAGCATTAGAAGGACTAGAAATTAGGCCAAATGCTTGTATAGTCATGCAGTATTCCACTGGGTCTAAATCAAAGTTGCCATCAGGATACCATTATTAAAGAGTGAGCTGTCACATTCTTTGGGTAACCATCATGTCCTGGTTTATCTGCTCTTTCTAAGTAGTGATGTGTGAGATAATACTTTTTAATTATAACAGGGGTATTTTAAGGGTACTCGTTCAGCATAACCTTTACTAATGTATTTGTCTACTTGTATCTTGTACATGTTGTAAGCCGCTTTGTTCCTAAGCAGCCATTGTTTTAGCTGATCGCACCATTTTTCATCTAAAGGCTGGTTGTTAACCTGGTTGACCTTTGATCTCCTTTGAAATACCTACTTCGTATTGTCCTTCTTCAGGGATAACAGTTGTTGTCTCTTTGTCTCTTGTATCTGAATCATACGCATATCCTCAACAAACTTAGCTTTGTCATTCGCATTTGTCTCAATTACTTGTTGGTGCATCCAAGTGATAAAATGCTCATTCATTCTTATCTGACAGTCAATCAAATGAGAGTTGTAGTAATCAAGACAGTCAGTCTCGTCGTGTCTTAATGCTAGGGCCATGTGTACTTGATTCACACATATGTGATGGTCAGTCACTAGTTCAGTTGCATCATCCATGTCACTGATGGTTAATATTACTTCATGGTCAACGATAATGAGTCTTTATCAGTGTCAGAGAATGAAATATCCGCCAGGTGTTCTGTTTCTGAAACGTAATTTATGTTGATACTTCTTTCATGGATTGTTTTCATTGAGGTCCCCAGTACAGAACCATCCTATGCGTATCCTTCCTGCATATGCTGTCATAGGAAGTAGTCGACGAGATCACTTCTGTAAGACTTCCAAGGCTTCTGGGGCATTCTGTCAGACTAGTATCTGTATGCCTTCTCGGTCTGGTGTAAAACATGGCATGTCATTGTGTCATGTGAAGTCATCGTCATCCAATTTGTAGGTGATGATTGACTCCTTGTGAAGTTAGGTATTGCTAGCATTTCAACTGCCGTCACCTTATTGTGTCCATCAATGTCTGTTGGATACGTTAGGCCTGTAAAGTAAGCATCCATCTCCAGCATGGAATGCCAAGATCATAATACTCCAGAGAGACAATCACATTGATAGTCTCCATTATGAAGAGGTCTAGTGGAATCTTATATGTCAATGTGTGATCAATTTTCACATTGTTGCAGATATCATTGTCACAATCTGTGAACTCATCAGTGTCAAATTGGTAGTCATCCGTATGATAAACTACATCAGACTTGTAATCTTCACTAAATTACACTCTTTTTTGTCACTTTAGTTGCAACTTTACTTCACCATGCAAAATCTTGTAAAGTCCTTCATAGTGGCACTACATTGGTCTCATTGCCGGATATTTAATACTATCTTGTCCCAGCGATTGCCCATCTTGCCTTTGGCTAATCCTCCAGCCTCCATGTCAATTGCTATGGTAGTCCGATACAATCCAATCTATCCATCCATCCAATATATCCAATCTAGTTGTTTTAATAGCTCTTAAATATCATACATGAATTGTATTAAACCGTTGGCTGGGTTGAAGTGGTATAGATGTTAATTTTTCATAGACTTTCTAACAAGTTCGTCTTGGTCAATGTATCGGTCATTTAATTTCTGCCAGGCTGTTGGTAGTCTGTCTGTCCTGGATGTATTTTGAGTCACCATGCTCTTAGGTTCACCTTCTAAACACTCTCTCAAGTATTAATTATAGTTCCTCACTGTCTCCCAAATTTGAATTTATTACTGTATCTACAAAGTAGATTTTAAATGTCAATCACTTTAATTTATCCCCATTGAACTTTATAGGTTCGCCTAAAGTAATGGCCTGTCACAGTTCGCTATGAGTCATTTGTCTAGTGAAACAGTCCTTTGCTGTTGAATTACTAAACAAGGTGTCTTGTAATGGGTTTGTTTCAAGACTGTCTAATATAATAGGTTTATTTGAGGGACATGGAGTGTACTTAATTGTAGAAGTGTCTACTTTCGGTTGGTTATGTTCTGGGTACTCATCATCTGCAGTCACCAAATTCTCTGTTCGTACTCTGTTAACATTGGTAGCTTTTTTTAAATTAGGATGTTGGCTTTCTGCTCTTCCGCTGGTGCACATTTACTAAGTGCTGCATAATATCATCATCGCTTTAGTTCAGGAGTGGGTTTGTGACAATTTGTGGCAAAGTTCTCATTTCCAGTCGGACTTCCTTCAGTTGTTCAAGCGTTCTGACTTTCTCTAATCGCTGCCAGGAGATTAGTAGAGGAGGCTAAGAAGACTGGTAAGGTTGACAAAGCAAAACTATCAACTAATGTTAGTCTTTGTAAACAATTATATTGAACAATTAACTCAGTATGAGCAGTGGGAATTGGTGGATGAAAGTGAGCGGGAAGTTGCCATGAGTTTATTAAACTTAAACAGGATGGAACAATTATGTTTGATACAGTGTACATAAGGCCGTATCAAGGTGATACACGAGGGGGGGGGGGGGGGGGGGGGGGCAAAATTAGCAGATAATGCCAATTCAGATGGTGTCATTCCCTAGGTTAATCCAGAGGTCTCGATATCATTTTTAAGGAGGGCCCGTGAAATCAGTAGAAAGCGGGCATCAGTTAAGTGTATATACCGCCACATCATCTACAATTAGCAAGATGAGCAAAATAGGAAAACTATGGTGGCAACAATCAGACAGCCGCATATACAATAGGCCATACTATAGGCATGATAGAGTAGGGAATAGGACAATGCAAATGCCGGAATTAAACCCAGAAACTGTGCCCTATGTACTGATAAGTAGGTTAGAACCTGCTAGGCCTATACCGGTAACCACTGACACTGGTAGATTCATTCAAGTTTGATGGCAGTAAGCCAGAGGAATACCTGCAGTTCTGCAGAATGTACAAAGAGAATAGAGATACACAGACATATGCACAGAGAGAATTATCAAAGAGGCTGACAAACGCAGAATTCTTAAAATATCTGCAGTGCTTCAGGGATGGGCCAGCTTACGACAGCATAAAGCAGCCTGGCAGCCAGGAAGGACAACGAATGTGGCATTCAATGAAGATAATCTGGCAGACCCTCAAGGGAATAACAAACTCCAGACTTATCAACAGCACAACCCATATCAAAGTTTTTATCACAGATTTGATTAATTTTAGTCACATTTAAATTTTAACCCAAAATCACCCCAATGGTGAACGAATTACTCCAATTGAGTCACGCACGGTAAAGGTTTCTTCGTTTCTTTGATTGTTAACAAACCACTCCTATAAAATGTACATTTGACCGTCAAATTTTAACGACTAGTCTCGTGATGTTGATCAACAGTGGGGCAGCACTCACGATCGATTGAGTAGTGGACAGACTCGAATTGAAGACCAAGCCTCAACCCATGACTGAGACAACGATACCAGTGAAAGATGAGGTCATTCCGATGAGAATGGGCAAATGTAAAATTAGAGCCATAGCATCAGACTCAGACTGTCAGGATAACATGTGAACCCATACAAATGATGGAGTCTATTAATATTAATGCCAGGCGATCAACTCAGATTGAGATTGAGCAATATTGGCACCTAGATTTAATAGACATCTCGACACCCAACTTGGATGTGCCAACGGTTTCATTAACAGTGTGCATTGCCTGATGGCCCACAAGTGACTGGAAACAATCTTCGTTAATAACAGGGAGGAGATTAAGTGGCGATATTGATGCCATTTGTGTGGACGTTGAGTGGGCCCATTAAGGATACCATTTAACATAGCCGTCAACTTGGGATGCATGTTAGCTGGTACGTTGAGAGATCTAGAAGCGGAAACAGTGGAGGAGCAGTTAAAGAGTTGTCAGGATTTTGAAGGGCTGAAAGCGACTAAAATGGGAACATCTGTGTTGAATAAACAAGCAGAGCAGAGTGTGGGAGAATCAATGAGGTGCGAGGACAGTCTATATACCATTGGAATGGTGTGGAAGCAACTGAAGCATCTTATCAAACAACAAACAAATGGTGGAGATGAGATTCCGGATGCTAAAACAAACATTCAGGTGGAGTCCCAAGAAGAATTACTTTTTCCATAGGATAATAAAGTAGTATGTAGACATAGGGTTGGCTGTGGAGTTACCAGTAGATGAGTCAGATAAACCAAGGATGTATTTCCTTCCACACCACGTGGCATTGGACCCAAAGAAAGAGAACTCGAGGATGGTGGTAGATGCTTCCACTATGACCAATGGGATGTGTCTGTATGATTGCCTGCTGGAGGGTCCCAGCATATACAACTCGGGGATTGAAGTGCAGTTGCGATTCCAGAATGGAAAATATTCCTTCATGCGAGACATTGAAGGCATGTTCAATCAAATCCGAGTCGAAGAAGATAGCGACAGCCAGAGGTTTTTGTGTTATGATGATGATGATGAACCATCACAATACCCATGTATAAGATGGTTGTGCAGAACATGTGAGCAAAGGGGAAGAAGAGAGAGTATAGCAATGAGGCTATAGACATGATAAGGAAGGGGTTCTATGTGGATAATGGAATGGGTTCAGGAAACTTTGTTCATTAGAACAGGAAACATTAGAACAGGTTGCAATGTTTGCAACATCCTGAAGAAATCAGGATTTAACCTAATGAGATTACAATAATTTCCCTAGAATTCTGAGAAACTATAGACAAAAAACAACCAGCAGTTAAGCAAGACAAGCCTTAAAGCCTAAAATTAACAAATCATGGCATGTAAAAGGATAGAATGGCATCAGAAACCTTAGGGATCATGTGGAATCGAGCAACAGATGAACTCGAGTATCAATTCATACAGGATGGTTCAGAGGTCCACACAAAGAGGGGCTATGTATCATACATAGCAAGGATGTACGATCTGCCAAGACTAGCATCCCTTACTAGTGACAGGCAAACAGATTTTAAAATGGTCTACAAACTTAAAGGTACTGGGACGTGGGACCCCAAGCAAACAATGGGATAAGTGGATGGGGAGGGGGGGGGGGGGGATTGGGGTATGGGACTGCAAGATATGGGAAAACTCAGCATGCCAAGGGTATATATCCCAGATGGAGACATAAGCGAACTAGACGTATACAATATGTTCTCTGACACTGTGCAGTGCTTTATCTAGTGCAAAGGAAGGGGACATACAAACCTAGACTAGGCTTTAGTAAAGCAATATCAACATCACCAGAATCAGCATAGGTACCTAAACTATAATTTACAGTGGCAAGATTAGGAGTATGGGCTACAGCATATCTTGTAGACACGATACCCACCATTGTAGAGACGCATTATTGGACAGACTCGGTGGTAGTCTTGGGATGGATCCATAATGAGAAGATGCACTACCCTATTTTCGTAGCGAACAGGGTATATCAGATAAGAGCCGGAAATAAATTGGATAATTGACATGACTGTCCAACAGATGACAACCCTGCCGATTTATTGTCATGAGGTGTTGAACACCGCACCTTTGTGAAAAACAGGAAATGTGGCAACACGGACCACAATTCTAGAACAATAAGTCAGAGTGGCCAGTGGTAGGAGAGATTTATTCAAATGGAGACGAGGCGACTATGGAGGATGGGAATGAGTCTGAAATAGAAGAGATTTCAACTATTATTATGATAAGATAAGAAAACCACATAAGAGAAACCACGAACATACTTCGTCACATTGGAACAAGAGGCAAATCCAACAGACAGGCTACTCAGTTACAGCTCCAGCTGGTAAAAGAAAAGAAAACTAGTAGCTTACATAAGGGCGTTTGGTGAACATATTAGGAAATCCGATGTACACAAGAAAGGAAAGCCAATCATCGACCTATAAGGAGTGGCTATGGTGATAATGAACAGGTAATATATGAACATAAGAAGGTATATGGGGACGACATTACATGGATAACCAACCATCAACAACTCTGCAATGTCAGCAAACTATGCACTCTATCGCCAAAACTAAACATCAATGGGGTGCTAGTAATGAACTCGAGAATAGCAAACTCAAGCAGTAGTTATACCATCTAAACCAATTATTATCCCCCCAACACTGCCATGAGTAAACCAAATCATTTGGGATTGCCTATCAGGTCATCATACATTGTGTAACTAATACAATGCCCAGTGAGGTGAGAAAGGAGTTTTCGGTCACCAGACTAAGGAAGCTAGTGAAATCAATGGTGGTGCAGTGCCAGACCTGTAGGAGGATGAGAAAGAAGATGGAATGCAGGCAATGGCACTGCTACCAGAAACAAGGGTTATGCACCATTATCCTCCATTCATGTACAGCGGGACATCTTTGTTCCCATAAAGATCAAAGTGATGCAGCACACCGAGAAATGCGTTATTATTTTCGTATGCAATAACACGCATGTGATGGCCATAGTGACTAATGATGATAATAATTTACTTTACTCAATAAGAGGGGAGTGCGAGGGGGTGATAAATAGCAGACTGCTATGCCCATTGAACAACAATCCAGAGCCACTGGAGTCACTGACACTAGCATACTTGCTGGGAGAATACCGAGAGAAGATGTCGACATGCGATACAAAGTTGGAAAGTAGCAAAGGCAATTGGAGAGGATACTGGGAGAGATGGTAGGGATATACGGAACACTGTCGTTCAACTAGGTGATAGAGAACCACCTCTATTACATAACCATGGGCATGGAAACAAAGTTCGCGATATGGATGCATAAGAAGGGTCACCCAAAGAAGGAATGGAGGAGATTCATGGAGTGAGTAGAGACAGAGTTGTATATGGTTTGGACAACAAGGGCACAACAGAAGAACTTGAGAGGCTGAGTGCCAGCCCAGGCAGTGTGAATAGGACAATATCATGGCACCAAATGGGGATATATTCCTGTTCGACATGGGGGTGTATTATAGAAGAGTAGAGCCCAAGTTGAAACTCCTACCAGAGTCCAGGCAGCGTGTCATAAGGGATAAGACAACCATTAAGGTTGGGTCGGCAATCTGTAGCAATGCAGTGAGAACTATCGGACCAGGGGTGTCAAACCTACTGGATGCGCATGTGATTTACATGGCCATAACGAAGCTAGACGGGTTGGGGCTAGTGGAGGAAACAGGGCAGTGTGGGGTAAAGGCGATGGGGCAGTTATTGGGCCTGGTGGCTTACAAGCCAATCGAGTGGAAGATGTTCCGAGAGGAATTCGGGGTGGGACTGGTGCAAATACTGAAATGGGGCATGAGACCACACCCAAACGACTTATACCATTTCAGTTGTACCAGAAGAGATACATACTCCAGGAAGACTGGATAATGTTGAGGATAATTAACTTATTAATGACGGTGGTCATCGGGAGTGAACAAATGGTGTTGAACTATAGGAGGGCCTTGATCAAAGCAAGGGCGTGTCAGTATTTTAGAACACTTGATACCTCACGGACAGCAACATAGACGAATCATAAGAAAATTGTGAGAGGAAAGTGCGGTTGTCTAAACAGAGATGTCGCATACCTTGACATTCCGGGACCTAGAGACATCAGAATCAGTGGGACCAGCTTGGGAAACTGACCTAGGTCAGTTTCCCAAGCTGGTCCCACTGGGTCTGATGTCTCTACTCAACCTTGACATCCCTGCGAGTCCCGAATCTGAATTCCCACCTCATATTCGATAAAAGATCGAAATTCCTTGATTGTGGAGCGCATTTTACGCTTGATGTTATCTTCAGCTGGGAATATATCATGAGTCAGACTCAGTCCGCTATGTATCCCATTACTAACAACATAACATAACTAACAGCCCAACAGACAGCGGTCGTGAGCCGAGCCAACCAACTCTCTCATTTTTCAAAATATTATTTTCAAAATGTTATATTTCAAAATTTGAAGTGGCACGCCCATTTCTTAGATGCACGAAAAATAGTATACCGCTTAATTTTTGTGATTGGAATATAATCGCATTCGATTTAGCGTCTTGAAAAACGTGCTAAACGAGCTAGACGTGCTAGAAAACAAAGCCAAACTATTAGTTTTTTAAAATATAAAGAATATTGAAATTTGGTTCTGGGACTATTTCTTTCCTGAAAACTATGATACCCAGCTTATGAAGTTTTCATCTTTTAATGTTTGCTATTTCTTTTTGATAATTTTCTCACTTACACTCCAAATTTTGTAGGATTTCATTGAACGGATGCGAAAATACAGAAGGTGGGCCGAATTAATGTTATTATTCTATATTGAATATTATTTGTTCTTGAACAATTTTTTCGAATAATAAGAAAAAATATAACCATGGGTGGAACTATAAGATCGAAATATAGACACAAGCGGAACTATATAAGCAAAATGTAGTCACATGCGGAATTCCAACCCTCTAAACTCATATACATTTTAGAAACCAGCATATTTTGCACTATTAGAGTTGGAAATCTCGAATTTATGGTATCAATTATTTCAAATTTATCAATTAGAAAAAATTATAAAATAATAAAATTAGAAATTGTAGTGAATTTGATTAACATCGTAACAGAATGAGACCAAATCAGTCATATTATCACACCTAGCGAAGTTTTGGCCAAAACTACTGTGTAGCTGATGCCTTATTTAAAAAATTTACTCTATTTAGTAATAAGTAATGGTAGACTAAAAAATTGGTAATAATTTTTCTTCTGCAGAAAGGATTTGTCTACTGTAGTTTGTTGTATTAGAGTGTACAGTACTATATATCTGGTAACAATACCAGTTCGTAAGAATAAATAGTTGGTAATGTTCTAGAATTTCAATGATAACTGCTTTTCCTAGGTAGCAAGAGTTCCCTCTCTTTAGAAATATAACGCAATGGATTAAAGTAGCCATCGCATAAATGGGCTAGCAATAATGGTAAACAACGTACTGTAAGGTGAAAAGTATACAGTACTGTACTTCAATATTCATAGTTAATTAAACCCTGAAAGGCTTTGCGACGTAAAAAGGTGAAATTCTGACAAACATGCCAAACAGTATTGAATTTTAAATACGTTCTTTAAGTCAATAAAACAATCTGAATTTAATTATCTGAAAAATCTCCGTTAACATTTAGTGAAATTTACCTATTTCCTTGCAGTGGAATTGTATGATTTTTTTGTGGATCAATAGTTAGCTTAACCCTGTTACCACTGGGACTGGGGGGGGGGGGGGGGGGGGGAGATTGGCCCCTCCAAGATTATAATTGCTTTAAGGGGGGGGGGGGGGGTTACACCATTTTGGTCCAAACTACAGTATGTTGGTGTTTCCAAATCTGAAAACCGCTATATAATACCTCTTTTAGTTTTTAAGTTATAACAATTTCCATTTAGGGAGACCTATTGAAATTACTATTACTATGTATAATGAAAGGTCGATTATCTCCAAATATTAATTTTATGAAATGGTCAACTTCAAAACCGCTACTACTTCTACAATTTTTGAGCAATTAGACTGAAACTTTCTGTGGGTGTCTACATAGCCACCCTGCATAAAATTATCAAACAACTTCGAAATTTTTTGTTAATAAAATTTAATACTATTTATAACAAACCTAAAAATTTATCATAAATTTGCAGCGCAACCTAGCGGTGCAGAATTATTTTCACAAAATTGCGTCCGATAGTTATTATCCATCTTTTGTCTATCAAATAAAAAAACTTTCATGTGATTAGATTCAAAACGATAAAAGCCTTGGGTTTTAAGCGCAACCAAGTTTGTTTTATTGTTAACTAATATTGAATAGAGAAAAAAAAATTTTCTGTCGTGTAGAATAGCATCTTAGGTACCTATATGCCAAATTTTAGCCAAAACCAAACAATTTTGAAACGCTGAGAACGATAAATCGAAGAGTTGTCCGAAAATGGTGTACTCCCCCCCCCCCCCCCCCCCCCTCCTTAAAACTGTGCTACAGTTATCTACAGTTATGAAAATAGCCCCAGTTTTGATTTCAAAGCATTTTATAGGTTTTCTGGTGTAATCTCAATTAAATCAGCGACCCTGAAAAACTATAAAAATGCGCTGAAAAATTTTAAAAATTTGAAGTGCCATGCCCACTTCTTAGATGCACGAAAAATAGTAAACCGCTTAATTTTTGGGAATGGAATATAATCGCATTCGATTTAGCATCTTGAAAAGCAAAGTCACACTATTATTTTTTAAAATAAAAACAATTTTGAAATTTGTCTCTTCGGCTATTTCTTTCCTGAAAACTATGATACCCAACTTATGAAATTTTCATTTTTTAAGGTTTGGTAATGCTCTTCGATAATTTTCTCACGTACACTCCAAATTTTTTAGGATTTCATTGAACGGATGCGAAAATACAGAGGGTGGGCCGAATTAATGTTATTATTCTATAATGGAATTATTTGTTTGAGAACATTTGTTTCGAATAAAAAGAAAAAAATAACCATGGGTGGAACTATAAGATCGAAATAAAGCCACAAACGGAACTATTTAACAAAATGTAGACACGGACGGAATTCAAACCCTCTAAACTCGTATACTGTACTTTTTTGAAATCTCTGCTTTTGCTCTATTATAGTGGGAAATCTCTAATTTACAAACAATTGGAAAAATTTATAAAATAATAAAATTGGAAATGGTAATGGATTTGAATAAAATCGTGACAGAATGTGCCCAAATCAGTCCTATTATCACGCCTCGCGAAGTTATGGAAAAAACTACTGTATGCTGCTGCCTAATTTAAAAAGATTAACTTACTCTATTTAGTAAACATAATAATGGTTAGGGCCTAATAAATGGTATAATCATTCTTCTGCAGAAATGATTTCTACTGTAGTTTGTTGTATTTGAGTGTACAGTACTATATATCTGGTAACAATACCAGTTCGTAAGAACAAATATTCGGTAATATTCTAGAATTACAATAATTACTGCTTTTCCTAGGTAGCAAGAGTTAACATATATCTGGAAAAATAACGCAATGGATTAAAGTATACATACAGTAGAGCCTGGTTCAGTTTATTTTTATTATACATTACAGATATATTTTCTTCATATACTATTTCATGTTTATACACAATGTCCCAGAAAATAGTGTGGTAATTCAGAGACACCCCCGCTTAAGTAGCGCTTCGAGTATTATAAAATGAATATCAGAAACTTTAGTGAATACAGGTTGAGATGGCCCTAGTGTGTGGTGGATACAGGTTGAGATGGCCCTAGTTACAGGTTGAGATGGCCCTAGTTACAGGTTGAGATGGCCCTAGTGTGTGGGATACAGGTTGAGATGGCCCTAGTGTGTGGGATACAGGTTGAGATGGCCCTAGTGTGTGGAATACAGGTTGAGATGGCCCTAGTGTGTGGGATACAGGTTGAGATGGCCCTAGTGTGTGGTGGATACAGGTTGAGATGGCCCTAGTGTGTGGGATACAGGTTGAGATGGCCCTAGTGTGTGGGATACAGGTTGAGATGGCCCTAGTGTGTGGTGGATACAGGTTGAGATGGCCCTAGTGTGTGGGATACAGGTTGAGATGGCCCTAGTGTGTGGTGGATACAGGTTGAGATGGCCCTAGTGTGTGGGATACAGGTTGAGATGGCCCTAGTGTGTGGGATACAGGTTGAGATGGCCCTAGTGTGTGGTGGATACAGGTTGAGATGGCCCTAGTGTGTGGGATACAGGTTGAGATGGCCCTAGTGTGTGGTGGATACAGGTTGAGATGGCCCTAGTGTGTGGTGGATACAGGTTGAGATGGCCCTAGTGTGTGGGATACAGGTTGAGATGGCCCTAGTGTTTGGGATGTAGATATTTTCGTATTTATTTTATTCATATATTTGGCTACTTGCAGTTTAAAAAGTAATTCGAGAGTAAGAATACGTAATTTATTATATAGTGGGTTTGCTGATGTTACATTAGTGGCTAAATGTTATAGATCTTAACATTTTGTTTGCAAGGGTTCGCAATGGTTTGAGAATTAATTTTTGAGCCCCGCCCCATAATAGAAGTCAGTATTGAAGGCAAGGCTGAACAAGTGAAAGATATAGCATGCGAAGAATGTGTAGGCCTAGTGGGAAAATATAGCGAGTTTATAAAAGATACCCGATATTTTTGAGATTTTCAACTTAAGAAGATATGTTACATGAGACTTCCAGGATAATTTGTTGTCAATAAATAGGCCTAAAATTTTCGTAGTACTTGGGTTTTTTGATTTTAGAGGATGCTATGTTAAGACCTGTTGGTGGAAGAGTATTTAATGAACAATTTGAAAAAAAACACGTATCACTTTTTTATATTAAGTGATAAGCGGTTATCCCACAGCCAGTCTGCTACATTGTTTAGTTCCAGGTTTGTATCATTGAATAGGTCTGTCAAGTTATTTTTACTTTGAAATACCTAAGGTTGTGTCGTCAGCAAACAAGGTGTGGATAGAAGGTTAGTTGCATTTGGTAAATCGTTAATGTATATCAGGAATAATATTGGCGAGAGAATTCCACCCTGTGGGACACAACAGAGCATTGGTCTAAGGGTTGAAATTATCTCGCCAATACTAACAAACTGCGTTCTAGACTAAGAAAGTAATTTATGTGGGATGTCTCTGATACCGTACATATTTAGCTTATCAGAAAGAATTTTAAAATGTATCAAATGCCTTTTTTAAGTCAATAAACATAGTATATACTGGCTGTTTTTCGTAGAAGCAGTTGTGAATAAATTCTGTAATTGACAAAAGAGCATCTGTTGTAATGTCTTTGTGCGGATACCATGCTGGGATTTTGAAATTATTGAGAATTTGTCTAGGTAAGATTGTTGTTGTAGGTTAATAATCTTCTCAAAAATTGTCTTTGAAAATTGTCCCGCCTTTGAATACCGGAATTATCTTTGAAATTTTTATAGAATCGGAAATAAGCCGTTTTTTATAGATAAATTTATCAGATAGTTCAAGTGTTTAGATAGTGGCTGTGCTGCTAAAATTAATAGTCTCGTAGGGAAGTTGTCATTGGCGATGAGTTAGGGTTTGGGTGTAGTAAGTACTATTGTATTTCTACTGGCGAGGTTTTATTTAACAGCAATATTATTACAGCAGTTTTTTTTTATAAATTCTGTATAATTTATTTTTATGTGATATTATTTGTATTTATTTGTATATTTTTCTGATTATATTATATTAGATTTATATTTATATTTATATATATTTAATATTTAATATTATATTTTTATATTATTATTCATTACCTGTTCTTTCTCAACCCAGTCCATCTTTTTCAAATTTGAAATTGGTAGACAGCAAAGGTGCAAACACCCGTCGGCGCCTACCTAAGCTGGTATGTCGGCACAGCGAGTACGCCCGAACGGAACATACTGTACATGCTGTAGGCCTACATTGGAGGTGTCTCATTGGTTCCCCCAAGCTTGACACTAGAACAAAATCGCCTCCGCTTTGCAGGACATTGCTTTCGCCGTGAGGACCAGCCAGTGCATAATCTTGTACTTTGACAGCCTCATGGAGTGAATAAGCATGGTGAACAGCCCGTGACTTTCTTGAGACGCATCTTAAAGGACACTGGCCTTGAAGATGCGGATGATCTAGCAAATTTCATGGGTGATAGGGAGTTGTGGCGGTGCAATTTTGTCGACAAGCCGGCACAGCATTCTTAAAAATGCAGCTGCAATGCAGCATGCCGATCCTAGTAGTAGTTTGGTACATAAATAGTACAAATTGTCCACCCCACCCCCCCCACCCACCCCCCATACTCGCCGGTTTTTATGTCCATTCTTTCAAAATTTGGGCTGTTTTTAGCTAATATAAAAAAGTTTGAAAATAAATTTTTACTCTAGAACTTAAAAAAAAAGTTAAAATCATATAGGGCCCACATACTAGGTAATAGGTGGTATTTTTGTAAATAAGTTTTAGAACATTAATTTTATTCTTTTTCTTAGGCCCCCCTCACACACAGAAACTTGTTGCTGCAACTTGTTTCCGAAACTTGTTTTTGTGTGTGAGGACTCCAGCAACAAGTTTCTGCAACTTGTTTCCGCAACTTATTTCTGTGTGTGAGGGGTCCAGCAACAAGTTGCTGGAAGTTATATTCCCAGCAACTTTTTGAAAAACTTTTAATACATTCCATTTTGATACTAGCTAATATTAGATAATTTGAGTGATGTGATATTACATATAAATGACTGGACATGTTAGCTATTTATTTGGAAATAATTGTTATTTTCTTCAGCAACAAGTTTCTGTGTGTGAGGGGGTCCAGCAACAAGTTGCAGAAACAAGTTGCTCCGTGTGAGGGGATATTATTATTGAATATAATTAATTTTAAAATTCATAAAAATATAGAGCTTGAGTTTGCTATTTTTAATGAACTACATAGTTAATGTTTCCTATAATATAAAAAAATATATTCTGAACAATTTTTGCTTATTCTAGACCATTTTTTATAATTTTGTATATCTTTTAAAATGTTCTAGAATAAAAATATTTGTTCTTGAACACCATGCAATATTTTATTACCATCATTTCGATTAGCAATGAATCTAGTAAAAAAAAAAGCAAAGCAAGCAAGCAGTCGGCCGAAGCCGGAGGCGACCCGAAGGCTCCTCTTTCGATAGCTGCTACCCGAGGGTAGGGGTGGGCGCTACTCCTATCCCAAGATTACAAGATGAATCTAGTAATACCTGAATATTCTAGAACAACACCACAAGGACAAAGCTTTCGGCCTAGCTGTCTCATCCCATTTGCGTTCTTTTTTACAGAATTGGGTGAATTAATAAATAATTTTAATTAAATAAATAATATTGATTTGAAGTATCCTACTATTAATAAACATAACATAATCACACTTAGGACCCATTCTATAATCTCATTATGATATATTTGTATTCGAAAATACATTATATATGTTCTATATCTATTAAATAGTAGTAATTGATTGATTTCGTTCGAAATTACATTTCATTTACTTTTCCGTTGGAAAACCTACTGTACTATAAAATCTAATTGTTAAGTATAATCGTAAGTCTGTTACTTTTAACTTTCTGCATTACGTATTACATACAGTATGTCGTTAATTCCTACTTCACTTCTTATTTGTCAACATCTTCGTTTCGGTAGAACTCTTCTCCTGGTCCTCTTTCTTCATCTTCCTTTTCTCCATGGAAGGCCGATGCAAAATCCGCAACATGATAATAGCAATGGAACGAAAGAACAACCTAATCACGGTGATACACCCGGCAATATAACCACCCATCAAGAAGACCACCAAAGTGTAACCTAAAGGCTCACTGAAATCTGACAGAACAAAGAGCTGTCGGAAAGCCCCTATTAGAAGGTTGTGTGTTAAATCCTGAATCATCGTCGACTTTATTGTACTGCTCTTTTTCCGACAACGTTCTAAATCATCCTGAGAAGCTGTGTTTTCCGCTATTC
This sequence comes from Nemertoderma westbladi, assembly GCA_032718475.1. Taxonomy (NCBI): domain Eukaryota; kingdom Metazoa; phylum Xenacoelomorpha; order Nemertodermatida; family Nemertodermatidae; genus Nemertoderma; species Nemertoderma westbladi. Next base: position 134,768 of record JAUCBJ010002659.1, on the reverse strand, counting down.
CTTCTAGCATATGCGTCAAATCATCAGCAACAGCAGCTTCCTGTTCAAGGTTATGCTTTACTGCTGGAAAAGATATTGGTTTCGCTCTCGTAAATTCCATAGGCGAACCCCCCGGCTTAATGTTATCGATGGGGAAGTATTTGCGACTTCTCTTATAATTTTCGTAGGAATACAACTCGTCGAATATCAGAAAGTGGTACAAAGAATCATCGCGGCACTCTTCATTGTACTTCCGTTCAGACAACAAGGTCCCGTCGGTGTCTAACTGACTCACCACGTGTGCACCTTGTCTCACGTAGTGAACTAGCGGACGGCTCCAGCAAATGCCATCGAATTTCATGTCATCCAAAATCGCATACTTTTCAACTTCCTCACAAGTGTAGGAGGCAAATAATCCATAACTATACTCACCGTTGGATTCTGGATTTACAAACGTCTGTAATATATCTCTAGCCGCCATTTTAGCCACTTCGCGCCACACTTCCCCTATTTGGCGTTGCCGCAAACAATCTTCGTAAGCAACCTCACCCTGCAGCATGTTTATGTAATCATTTATCTCCATTTGCAAATAATTTTTTTTGTTTTTAAATTCAGACGTCGCGGAGTCGTCCATCTCATTACGACGCCTTCTTCTACTCTTTTTTTCTTTGGGCTTTTCTTTGCTAAATTTTTTCGGTATAACAAACACGTTGGATCCTTCTTTAAAACAATGGACATCTTTATTATTAACACATCGTGGGATATTGTCCATTTTATTCTCATGGGGCACATACTTCTTGAGATCAGAACCGTAGATTCCCCAAGTTAGTTTAGGTATCTTAATGCGGGTTATTGTCTGCTTCTCCCAACTGTATTCCCAGGATTCTAATTTTTTTGAATAATTCCAAATTTGTACCTCGAAAATGGTTGGATCGGTGATCGAATCATTGACTTTTTCTGTCATTATTAATGCTTTGACTTTCATTTCGACTGCCACGTAATTTTTGAGTTCAGACCGCTTTGAAGGCCATACAATTCGTCGATTCCTTGACTCTCCATCGACTTTGATCGAACAACTAGTTTTATAAGCGAAACAACTGTAAAATAAATTAGATACTGTATTTAAAAAGACAGCCACATGCGAAACCTATTTTAATCTATATGGAGGTACTGTAGCAGCAGCAGGTTTTCTGGATCAATGACCCGAGGTTATGACCTGATCTGACCCGACAATTTAATAAGTCTAACATATTTTTGCTTCTTCAACAACGGTGATATTAAAAAAAGATTATCAAACTTATGTCAATATCGTCATCATATTTGAAGATAAAATATTATAACATAAAAAATTAAACTAAATACATGTAAATATAATAATAAACATAAAATTATTATGAAAATTAATAAATAATAAATAATAAATATTAAAAATTATTATTAAAATTATTATTGAAGGCGCCTCCGGACTCCGCCCAACACATATACTAATAAACTGGTTAATATTTCACTCTTTTTTTTTCTTCTGCGGTAGATGTTGTCATATGTCGCGCAGGTTGAATAAGATTAAAATATTGAAACCAATATATAATTCAAATCTTTAAAACAATTCTTTAACAAAACTAATGGTATAGTGGCTCACTATACAAAATACTTTCCAAAAATATTATTCTACAAATTGTGGTAATTCGTTTTTAACTTAATAACACTATTCTAGAATGGTTGTTATTATTTAAAAATTCCTTTTGCAGCGATTTATTATATTTATGAGAGATTTAGAGTTGTAACGCCAATTGTAATGAAGACACCTTATAGTCAAGTGGCTTTGAGTTCACATATAGCCATATCACGACAAATGTAAGTAAAGTTTTCACTATATATGTAAAATTTTGGGTATAATCCATTTCAAAGGGTATCCAAATAGTCGAGTCAAGCTAGCAAAAAACCCATACGTATTTCGCAATCAATCCGAACCACATGTTTTGGATTCTATACCTTGTTAAATGTCAAAAAAAAGTTTACAGTATAAAATTTTATTTTGCGGATCATATGTTTATTCATGGAAATTCTGCGTAAATTTGCATAACACAAGCCAAACAAAAGGAACAGTAGGGAAGAATAAGTAGCAAATTGGTGATGTTCCAGAATAATTTAATTAATTTCATGGTGGGCTGTGATTCGATGGGAAATTAGTAATATTTACTGACGTGTTACACGTCAGTTACAGTTAATTGCTATATCTCGGTAACTAGAAGTCGTATCAAATTTTTAAATATGTCATGAAATTTCCGATATATTAAGGTAAGGCTTCATGCGACAAGACAGAAGCTGTGGTTTTTTTTATCGTTCGTGTACTTCATCGTATTACTGTGGTCCATTAACTGGTGCGTGTTTAACCTCATGGTTATTTACTTTTTTAGTAGAAATGTTTAATATTGGAGTGGGACTCTGATTGTGAGCGCCAAGATTCCAATAGCGTGAAGCCGCACCATACTTTGCATCCTAATGGACCCAAAGCTCTCCTCGCCCGGTTTCTCTTTTTCCCTCTTCCCAGAGGTATTTCAATTGTGTTACGTCTATATACAGTAGTATCTTTTATTTACCCAAAGGAAGGCATTAATAACATCTGGAAAATATAAATCACTGAATTTTTGTACTATCGTGAGAATGTTGTAAAACTCCGTGTTTATGAGAGCTATTTGAGTCAGCCATTATCACAGAAAAACTGAAACAATAAAAGTATTATTATAGTTTCACTTAGAAACTTTGATATATATATAAGCCGTACCTTATACCTTATATAAGCCACCTTGCTGTACCGTGGTGGGTAAGAGGAATCATTTACAATGGGCAATACAGTCTGTTTATTATATTTTTATTGTCTATCAGTAATCAAAATTGTAACATTTTGAAATACTGTATGTGTATGGGTGGGAGGGGGGGGGGGGGGGGGGGGATTGGTAACAGCACGAGGCGATACTTCCATGTATTAAAGTAGAGTAAAGTACCACATAAAGTACAAAGTATAAGAAAGTAGAGTAAAGTACCACATAAAGTAGAAAGTATAAGAAACTAAAATAAGAACTTTGATTAATCGGCAAAGCGGAACGTTCGACACCAAAATTCCGACACAAAACGTCCAACACCCTTTAAATTACAGTACAATCAAACTGCAAGAACTGTGTGTTACAGTAGATTGAGAACATTACAAATATTTGATTTATAGTAGTAACCACATAGTTGAGTTAACCATAATTTGACCATTTAGAACAAGTGATAAAAACATTTACGGTTCAATAAATATGCCATATTTTGAAAAGTTGTGAACGACCATATTTTATTTTTGTGCCCCCGTAAAGCTGAGATGTTGTTTAAGACAAGTCCAATACGAATACTCGTATTGATTACCGACAACTTACAAAGTAGGCAAAATGAGTACTGTAGGCAAAACGTACGACCCCAAACGTACGACCCCAAACGTCCGACACCATTTCAACTAACTCCAATCAAACTACAAAAACTGTGTGTTAGTCATTTTGGTTTGACTAAATTGGCAAAATCTCTCATCGGTAGTATTTCACGAATATTTGTATTTTTAGCCAACAATTAGTGTCCAAAAAATCAAACGCCGACACCTTTTTAAAATCGAATTTCTAGAACTCCAGTAGTTTTCAGTGGACTTATTATGGATTCTCAAATAGAGCTTCGAATTAGGGGTAATATAATCATTATTCTGATTGAATTAACAATTCCATACAAATAGTGAAAAACAACCGCAAATTTTGGTTTGCCCCAACGTCCGACACCATGGAATTGACTATAAGCAGGCGCAGGCAAATAAAGGGAATGAGATATGGTAATAAATAATAAGGGATAATAAAATCAAACAAAAACATATATTATTTACATTAAAAAAAATTTTGAAAAAAAATCGAATTTTTGTATAAGATATTTGGTTTAAAACATTTTGATATTCAACGTAGATTATTTCTATAACAATAATTAAATTCAAAAACATGCAAAAAACAACTAGAACATTTGATGGGGGTTGTTGGCGGGCGGCACACTACACAACACATCCACAGCAAAGCACATACAGTACAAGGCACAGTAATACTGTATTACTAACCTCATTAACCTCACTAACCTATACTATACCGGAATATTTTACTTACCCATTTTTTTTTTCTAACCCTTCCCCATCCATCCCTCCCATATTACCGTAACCTCGGCTAAATATAAGTTCCCAGTCAGGCGGATTTGCATTGGCCCCATGTTTGATATATTGGCAATATCGTTCTTCAGTGGAGCGCCCAATCCACAATTCCCGTCTCTTGAAGGCGCAATGGGGGGTACTGTAGATATAAGATTTACCGTATTCATCTTCCCAGTTATCATTCCTGTTTGACCCCGAGCTGCACCAGTATTCACCTTTGTAATATTCCTCCTTATAATTATTCCACTCCTTCAAATCTGCGTTTTCATATTCCTTCTTTGGGTAATCGGTACATTTATGATGTTCGTTATAGAAGTTTTTACTTTTACTGACTACGACCCAATTGTTGGGATCATCTAGTGGGCACGTACCTCTGTTAACCCAAGATAAACAATCTGCCTCACTCACATCTTGGTTTGTGTATTCTTGTTCGCAATACTCATTGGTGGTACCAAATACGTAGTCTGAGAGGCAGTAAGCTTTGGCCCTCATTAAATAGCACTCATACGCCACAACTTCTATTCCAATTCGATTCGCCGTGTGAACATCTATGAGTACTTCATATTCCACTGGTTTCTCAGGATATTTACATTCGACATTTGTTTCAAAATCGTAGTGATCACTGGCGAGTTGAATGTCGCAAAGATACAAAGACTTATTCTCAACTGAATGGTTTTCCATAAGTGGATTCAATTCCTTAATGTCTTCGTCAGTGCAGCATGCATCCGTAATCAACAATGCTAGCAACCATAGTTTTAGTAACGCCGGGTGACGTAGGCCTATCATTATGAGACCAAAATATGTCACCAAAATACGCAATATAACTTTTTGATATAAAGTAAACAAACAAACCGAATTTAACACCGAAAATACAGCATATTCTACCCTATTCTATATAAAAAAAGTTTATAACTCATTTTCCTCTGCTGCTGCTATCACAGTAAGTGAAAAAAACTTCATTTTGAGAATATTACATGTGGTGATCTTTTGGCACTAATATAGCTTGTGTGACCATTTTTGAAAATTGATTTTTTTTTGTATTTTTGATTGTTTTATTATTGGTAAATGTTCTAGAACCTTAGTAGATTTTTAATGGTAGCTAGTATTTTTATACTAGCTAGTATTTTTGAAAGTTACAAAAAATAAGCAAAAAATAATAAATAAAATATTTTTTTGATATTGGTGAATGCTCTAGAACCTTAGTCGAGATATTTTTTTATGGTAGCTAGTGATTTTTTACTCGCTAGAATTTTTTTTATTTTTGAAAATGTAAACAAAATTAAAAAAATAATAATATACACTGTAAACTGTTACAATACCATCAATATCTTTATTTATTTCTATATATTCTATATATTTTATTATATCTATTTTTTATTATATTTATATCTATATATATTTATTATTTCTATATATTCTATATATTCTGCAACAGTTTAAACATGAAATATCAACGTTTTCACATACCGGTATTTTATATAATTTCAAAAAATACTAGCTAGAAAAAAACACTTGCTACCATAAAAAACATATCTAATAATGTTCTAGAACACTATACCAATAACAAAAATTCCCGTATTTTTTAAATATCAAAAATGGTCACTGTTTCTTTATGTCATAGTTTCAGAGTTATAACTAAAAAAACCCGGGGGGGAGGGGGGGGGGGGGTCATATTGAACTCTAAAAAGACCACAATTTTGACAGTTAACTTTGAAAGTCCTCAGCAAGTCTCTGTGCGAATGAGCATAAGCTCAAAGGATGGTATGCTTGAGCATGTGGACGACTTCTGTTACCTGGGATCATGGATCCGGAAGTCAGGTGAGGACCTTCGAATACGTAAGGGAAAGGCAATGGCAGCCTTGAATAGGCTTTCCAGGATTTGGAAGTCACCGAGAATTAATAGGAAACTTAAGGTCCGATTATTTAGAGCAGCAGTAGTTCCAGTACTCCTCTACGGGAGTCCATGCTGGGCTCTAACTGCTGAGGACACCAAATCTTTCGATGGCACATTCGCAATAATCATTGTGTCAAGTACAATGCACACATCTCCAACCAGACACTATATAACATTGGAGGTGTCTCATTGGTTCCCCCAAGCTTGACACTAGAACAAAATCGCCTCCGCTTTGCAGGACATTGCTTTCGCCGTGAGGACCAGCCAGTGCATAATCTTGTGCTTTGGCAGCCTCATGGAGTGAATAAGCATGGTGGACAGCCCATTACTTTCTTGAGACGCATTTTAAAGGACACTGGCTTTGAAGATGCGAATGATCTAGCAAATGGCATGGGTGTTAGGGAGTTGTGGCGGCGCAATTTTAATGACAAGCCGGCACAGCATTCTTAAAAATGCAGCTGCAATGCAGCATGCCGATCCTAGTAGCAGTAGCTGGCCCCGAAAAGGGCCGTTTGGGTTTGTTGGGTCAAGTCGTATTGACATTCAGCAAGGGTAGTAATGTTTGAAAAGAGCAAAAAGCAGATCGGCAAAGGCAGTCCGTTTTTGCTTATTAGCACCAGAGCATCGCGAAACAAGCCGCATGATTCCCTTAGGCCCTTCATCAGCGTAATTATAGATTGTGCAGTACAACCCGGAAAATGACAAAGACGTATGGTTGGTTGCCCCTTGCCCATTTGGTTGTGGATGTAGAGTGCGGGATGCGGGGGAGAAGCTCTACGCTTTGCACATACTCAAAAACACGCTTCTCAGTCTCGATCAGTTTACCAATCTCATCAATAAAATTCAATTCAGCCATATGCCATGACGGTGACAGTAACAGTACGGTAGGCCTAATAAAGTAATTGTAGGTGTTCTAGTATAAATACAATACTAATAGTATAAAACAATATCCGCATTGTCCTCAAGATGGCGCACAATGCTGCTATACCGGTACCGGTGCCAAACTTTTATCAGTTTCTATCCGATTTCAGGATTGTTTGGCTAGTGTCGTTCAAACGCACTAATACCGACAAAAAATACTACGAGCTACCATAAAAAAACAGTATATTTTTAGCCGCAGTATGAAATAACATTGCCATGTCACAATAACATGTCAAAAACTGTTTAAAGATAGCTAGCAAAAAATTACAAAATGGGGAGGAATACGGAACTGTTACTATAGCAACTATGCCGTCTATATGCGAATCTCCAATAATAAGAAAACGTCGTTATTTTGGATACTATGACTTCCGGTGGGCGGTAGATATAATGTTTTACTCAATTCTTAGTTACTATAGTGACTAGAGACCATGGCGTCATAATATATCTAAAAACAAATTTACCGGTACACAATTAAATAATGCATAGGCCCTATACATTTGTATTTTTATTTTATTAGCTGTTTTTTTGGAATTATTTGTAGCTAGACTACACCCATCCCAGAACGTATCTTATAAAATTTCGTATTATACTATCAGCACAAAAAATATTGAAAATATATTATAAAATATGAACCAAAACAAATTGGTTAACGGGTTTAACGTTACTGCATTCCATTATGTCGAGACGTCCAATATAGAAGATATTTTAGAGAAAATGCGTAAAGAAAATGGCGACAGTGTTCAGTAAAACTGAACGGACACAGACGGTGACTCAGTTTGCTTCAGTCGACCATATAGTCGAGTCAAGATGGATCAAAGATTTATCACATAACAATAAACTTTAATTAGATATAAATGTATAATTAATAATGTGTAACTGTTAATAAATTTCACTTATATTCGATATATTTAGTACATGATTAAAATGTATAAATGAGCATCCATAAAATCCTTTCTTCACATACCGAACGCTGATAAGTTGACATAATGCAACAAAATTACATACATCATTGCTTGCAAAGGTCACTTTTCAGCGTTAAAGACGCTTGTTTATTGATGTAAACCTCCCTCGCTGCGCTCGCTCGGTACACGGATATCTCGATTTCCTACCACGATAACTTTATTGACGACTACGATGTGTCTGTATCCACTGTACAACTACTCCTAACATCACTAAATGTTACCAAAGCCAGAGGCCCCGATAACTTACCACCACGTTTCCTCCAACAATAAGCGTACAACGAGCATCAACTTTAGCTGCATTATTTTTGGTGTTTAAAGACAACTGTTACTTTCCACGATAATGGAGACAACATGCATCAATATCACCACGACATAAGAAGGGCAATAGAACTCCAGTACCGCTTTACCGTCCAATATCTTTACTTCCCATCCCCTCGAAAATTTACAGCCATCCGCGTCCACTTTATCATCGTGCCCAGTACGGTTATAGAAAAGGCCGCTCACCTGTTCTTCAACTGCTTGCGGTTTTAGATAAAATATATCACACTATAGAAAATAATGATTCAACAATAGAAATAATTTATCTAGACCTTCAAAAGGCTTTTGACTCTATATCTCATAGTTCGGTGCTACTAAAGTTATGGAAATTAGAAATTCGGGGAAACTATGGGAAATGATACGTAGCTATCTATCAGATAGAACTCAATCAGTGGAAGTTGGGGATGCAGTGTCAAAAACTAAAGATGTTGACAGCGGGACTTCGCAAGGAAGTATTCTAGCAACATTGTTATTCTTAGTAGAATCGAATGACCTACCGAACATTTGCACACAAACAGACCCTTATCTACTCGCTGACGATTGCAAACTTGTTTCCATATATCCGACAACCAATCCCCCACAAATACAAGACGATTTAAATAAATTATCAGTCTGGAGTCAAAGTAACGGTGTTGAATTTAACATCAGCAAATGTAAACAACTTATCTTTCAAGGGCAGTCCAACGTAAAATTTATTAATATCCATCCGATAGAACGAACCACCTCAGAAAAAGATCTGGGAGTCACCTTCCCATCGAATATTACCTGGACCGCTCACGTAACTGAAAAATGCAGTAAAGGAAACATGGCCTTCCAACTAATAAAACGTAACTGTGCATCAAATCTTACCGCTCTATCGAAATTAAATATGTACAAATCTATGATTCTACCGATAATAACCTATGCATCACCATGTTGGCTCCATAAAATTATCGCAAGAATAAAAAAACCGACCCAAAGACACCTATAAACTATAAATAACAATTTCCTATCGCAATAATTTTTATTGTCCATTTTTATCCTTTTTTTGTCAATTTTTTTTGATTTTTTATGTCATCCAAAAGTCTAATGTTAGGTTCCATGCTACCGGTTTCTCTACTGCTGTTCTCTCAGGCTATCAGTACCGGTTAGTATATATATAGCACTATTTTGCTGTATTGTATGTACAGATGTAGGTATAAAGCAGGTATTTCTGTATTTTAGTACCGGTACCGGCACTGGTACTGCTATAGGCCTACTGTGTAGCCTACCATTTAAATACGGTAATGGTAGGCCTATCGGTTGTGCTAATAAATTTTAAATAATTGATAGGCGAAACTGGATTGCAGGATTGTGGAAAATGTGGATATACTGTACCTTTCACATAATTTAGGCCTTACTGTATTAGTTTTATAATCAATAATGGATCATGACTACTGTCTGAGTAGTGTTACGGATAGCGGCTCCACTACTTCCAACAGCACAGAAGGCCCGCCTCTGTAACCTGCCCCTTTCCCTCAATTAGTTAAATGATCGTTTATTGTTTTGGTTAGAAAATCCCGTCTCTGTAACCTGCTCCTTTCCCCCAATTAGTTAAATGATCGTTTATTGTTTTGGTTAGAAAATCCCGTCTCTGTAACCTGCTCCTTTCCCTGATTTGGTAAAGTGACTGTTTATTGTTTTGGTTAGAAAATCCCGCCTCTGTAACCTGCTCCTTTCCCTCAATTAGTTTAAGTGATCGTTTATTGTTTTGGTTTGGAAATCCCGCCTCTGTAACCTGCTCCTTTCCCTCAATTGGTAATGTTATCGTTTATTGTTTTGGTTAGAAAATCCCGCCTCTGTAACCTGCTCCTTTCTCTCAATTGGTAATGTTATCGTTTATTGTTTTGGTTAGAAAATCCCGTCTCTGTAACCTGCTCCTTTCCCTCAATTAGTTAAATGATCGTTTATTGTTTTGGTTAGAAAATCCCGTCTCTGTAACCTGCTCCTTTCCCTGATTTGGTAAAGTGACTGTTTATTGTTTTGGTTAGAAAACTCGGCCTTAACCTGCTCCTTTCCATCAATTGGTAATTGTTTTTGGCTATAAAATGAGTGTTTTGCTACGTCATGTGGTAATCGATTATCGACAACAACCACAAACTATTAAATATAGAGTCTTTTTACCACAGGCGCATATGGAAATCTATCTCATAGTCTATAAATCATGGAATCATGGAATGTTTTGGCACAGGCATAGTGAAATCAACTGTCTGACAGTCCAGAAATCAGCAGTCTGACAGTTTGAAGAAATACATACATAAAAAGTGACAATAAAAGTCATTAAATGGACAACAAAAGTCATTATGCATAATTCGTAAAAAAAAAGTCAAATAAATTGACATAAAAAATCACTGCCATTTCCTATCAGCATTTTTGAATGTTATCTTACAACACAATTTAAACCTCCCACCCAAGCCTCTCCGTTTTTTTTATTGGATAATTTAGTTATCCTTCTATAAGCAACAAGTTTTAAAAGCAACAAGTGCAACAAAGTGTTGATGGTATTTTTCCATCCTCATGGTGTAATAGTAGACTAATATCCGTATTTAAGTTGGCTATAATACTACTTTGATCACCTGTAATAGATCGCAACACCCCCCCCCCCCCCCCCCCTAACTTAAATATGTTTTCGCCAGTGACCTGGGGCGATGAGTAATTGGTTCTCTGTTAATGCCTTCTGTTAACTTAAACAGAGAGCATTAACAGAGGGTTTTATCAGAGAGTGCAAATTTGGTGAGCAATTTACCTATTTTAGTTCGCTGTTTAAATGTTCTCTGTTAGCCTTCTGTTTAGGGGATGAGCAGATCAATAACAGAGAACTAACTTTTCCATATGCGGTCCCTTTGATGTATGAAAATTTCCATATGCGGCATCCCTTTATTCTTGTTAATGATTCAATATAAAAACATCCACTGATAATGTGTAGTGCCACCCACGATCCCGATTATGTTTACTCTATACTGTCTATATTGTTTATACTGATCTACTCATGTGTACTCGCATGGTCAACTATATACTCAGCAACGCAACCTAAAGAGCTGCATAATACTGTAGAGCCCTAAAATAACGTATTAAGAGACTCATTATTTATTTAAAGACGCCTGTGGAACTTAAGGCTCCATTGCTCTAAAAAATATAATATCAGAAAAATGTTATTTTTTAACGAAAATTTTGTTAAATCCATTCTAATTCACATAGGGGCCTCCTAATTAAAATATTGATAGCATCGATTCAATAATTAAATTTAATATATTAATGAAAAGGAGTAGGTTACAGTGAAGGTAAAGTAAAAGTAAAGTTATCTTCGGCCGGTAGGCCAGTGATTACGCACAAAGTCTTATTTCCAGTGCGGTCCCAGAGAATTACAAGAGGAAACTCCAGTACTCATGTAGCTACCACTCAAGTAAGGATGCAAGGAAGAGTACACTAGCGTACCGAGGGGGAGACCGTGTGGCTATAGCGTCCCCCTTGAAAGATAGTAAAAAAAAATTCCTCAAAAATTTAACTATCAGAAGTTATCTAATTAAGCCGTAGCGGTTTAATCCATTGCCTTGAATTCACGTCCCCCTGAAGGTGGTGTGTTTAAGACCCACAAATCGTATGTACATGTAAGCGGATTCAATTCCATTGCACTATCCACCCGAAAATGGGACCAGTGGCATTTTACCAATATAGTTGGGGATACGAGATTACCAATAATAATCTCGCCTCATAACCAACTTTGGGGGGGGGGGGGGGGGGCGATACAAGCCCTAAAGCCACAGAGAGAGGTGAGAGGTCAAACCACCTCGGAGGGAGAACATAGCTTGTAAAGGCTAGCGGTGGGGGGAAACACTCACAGGGAGTGCCAAAGTGACAATTAGTATGTAAGCCAATAGCAGGCAGGGGAGCACGTGAAAAGAGATAGGAGAGCATCCACTGGGTACAGAAGGCCAAGTAGAGTAAGAGGTGAAACCAATATCCGTGTGTGTTAATCATATATTATTCTGTATTACTGATTTACCGGTCAGTTCATTAATCACAGAGTTGCAGACCAGTCATAGTTTTCGACCGTCGCCAACTAATATCTATTACCGATTTACTGCAGTCATTCATTCTGTATTGCGATATCAGTCACATTACTAATTCTGTGCTATTATCATTTGGAACATTAACATTGAGGAACACAAAACTCTGTTATTTTCCCGAACGGCTCTCAGCCTAAAGAACCAGCAGACCAGCAGTCAGGCGACGCATACAAAATATAACCCGGTCGGGATCTACGATCCCATCACAGTACAAAATGTATTTTTTGTTTACAATTAGGTCTCCGTAGAAACCGTAGGAAAATCTCTGTAAAACATTGAAAATGGATGAGAAAGAAAATTCGAAATGCACTGCCTTTTAATTTTACCTACTACTTCGATCAATATGAAAATATATTTTTCAATTGTTGCTCTTCGCTTTTATCCGATTGGTAGGGTCTTTTGGTTGGGGGGGAGGGGGGGGGGGGTGGGGGTGGAAGAGGTGGGAGGTGGTAGTGCCAAAGTCCGGCATAGATATGGCCACGCCCTTTACCGATTCCTCGGTATGCTAGTGGGAAGAGATGCACCCTGGTTAGTCCCTTTAAATAATTCTTGCCGAAATGAAAATTGCCTGGGCCCCCATGCAAGGATCGAACTCTGGAGAGATGTGAATTCAATGCAACCTGACTACACCAAGATGGAACCTTAGTGTAGTGCAGGGATAGTACGGTAGTTACTTTTTGCGGTAGCGGTAGTTGCGGTAGCAAAAATTGTAGCTGCTATTAATGGAGTTAGAGGCTCTTTAAAGTTTAGACTCTTTGCGTTAGAACGACGTTAGAACGTCCTAAGACTTGCCGGTTATATGCGGAGCTGAAACTTGGCAGAATAACTTTAACGTCTACAGTACGATCTATTTCTATTCACATCGTTTGTGGCCATTTTCCAGAATGTGATGCCTATCACCCAAAATTCAAAGTTTGTTACACTTTGAGTCTTGAGTGCTCAATTCAATTCAATATAATATTTCTTTTCCAAACATCAAATTTTGCACATAACAGTTTAATGTGTGAAAAAAATAAGTCTTGCAGACTCAATTATTTTACTTTAACAAATTTGCGTTCGTGTTAATTTATTTGGTGCGGAGTTTTCAAAGAAATGCAGGCCTACTACAGTACAACTGCAAAAAAATACTTTTTACATTTATTTTAAAAATACATTTTTTAATTTTTTTTAAATCATTCTTATATTTATTTATTATTTCATTTTACGTATCTAAATTTTCATCAATTAATTATTGATAATCCTTGACTTTTACATCACCGTTCGCGAAGTTTAATGAACTTACTGTACTGTAGTTTCTGTTTAGTGTTTATTGCCTGTTCACTCTTGAAAAAATCTCTCCACAATTCGATCTCGTGCAACTTTACCAATAATGTCGTACTCCACAGTAGCCCGAACATCATATTGACGATCAGCAATTTCTTCTTCATCATATCGTGCATCAACTGGAACAAGTGGTACATTACACCTGATAGCATAATTGTGTAGACATGCACAAGCATGTATTTACATGCGCAAGCAAGTATTTTGCGCTCCAAGGATAGACAACGAAATCGAGATTTAACAACTCCATTGACCCTTTCTACTATCGACCGCGTCCTCTTATGCGCCCTGTTGTACCGCAATTGAGAACTAGTAAGTGGCTTCTCAATAGGCGTCATCAACCATTTTTTCAACCCATACCCCCCCCCCCCCCCAAATCTGCCAACAACCAACCTGTAGCGTTATCTTGAAATCTCGCAGGTACACCACTCTGTCGTAATAGGAAGGAATCATGCGAAGCGCCTGGGAAACAACAAATGTCTAAAATACGCATTTTGGCATCACATACAATTTGCGTATTTATAGTATGTCGATTCTTACGTCCATTTACATAAGCACTTTCATTATCTACAGGAGTTGAAATGTTGATGTGCGTCCCATAAACCAATCCGACAGTACCAGGCATTCCTTTATACTGGCTGTGGTTCGTTGAGTACTCGTAAAATTCCTTCTGAATCTCGGCTTGGCGGGATGTATCAGGCCATGTAATGAACCCATCCTTGTGTTTGTATAACGCATTGGACACCCTATGTATGCATTTGGCCGCTGTACTACTACTAGGATCGGCATGCTGCATTGCAGCTGCATTTTTAAGAATGCTGTGCCGGCTTATCGACAAAATTGCTCCGCCACAACTCCCTATCACCCATGACATTTGCTAGATTATCCGCATCTTCAAGGCCAGTGTCCTTTAAGATGCGTCTCAAGAAAGTCATGGGCTGTCCACCATGCTTATTCACTCCATGAGGCTGCCAAAGTACAAGATTATGCACTGGCTGGTCCTCACGGCGAAAGCAATGTCCTGCAAAGCGGAGGCGATTTTGTTCTAGTGTCAAGCTTGGGGGAACCAATGAGACACCTCCAATGTTATATAGTGTCCCGTTGGAGATGTGTGCATTGTACTTGACACAATGAACCCGGCGTAGCATTCTTGTGAATGTGCCATCCAGAGATTTGGTGTCCTCAGCAGTTAGAGCCCAGCATGGACTCCCATAGAGGAGTACTGGAACTACTGCTGCTCTAAATAATCGGACCTTAAGTTTCCGATTAATTCTCGGTGACTTCCAAATCCTGGAGAGCCTATTCAAGGCTGCCCATGCCTTTCCCTTACGTATTCGAAGGTCCTCACCTGACTTCCGGATCCATGATCCCAGGTAACAGAAGTCATCCACATGCTCAAGCATACCATCTTTTGAGCTTATGCTCATCCGATCAGAGACTTGCTGAGGACTTTCAAAGTTAACTGTCAGAATTTTGGTCTTTCTGGAGTTAATAAAAAGACCAACACTGGAAGCAGCATGTTCTAATGAGCTGAGGAGCCATTGGGCTCCCTCTAGTGATTCTGAGAGTACTCCTAAGTCAACAGCAAAGTCTAGATCAGTTAGGTACTTGGCAGGAATTCCTCGACTTCTGGAGCCAGTAGGTGGAGTTATCATCACCCCATCATCATTATGATGATCTAAGAACATGCGTAGAACATAGTCAACAACAATTACGAACAAGAATGGTGCAAGTGTGTCTCCCTGGAGGACGCCCCATAACACTTCAAATGGTTATGTGTCACCGTCAACAGTAGACACAAATGTTGTCGAACCATCGCATACTGATCTGATTGCTGCAATAATTTCATCAGGAATCCCATATAATGAAAGTATGCTGAACATACGTGAACGAGAGACTAAATTAAAGGCCTTGAAGAAGTCAACAAAGATAACAGCCAGATGCCTGTCTTTCTTTTTTGATAACTCTTCAATTATCCTTCTAAGTGCCAAAATGGGCTCCATGGTCCCACGACCTTTACGGAACCCATTCTGATTTCCACGGAGCAGTCTCTCAATGGGATCCCTGATGCGATTTAATAGAATTCTATTGTATAGCTTTGCAGCAATCGAGATCAATGAGATTCCCCGATAAGAACCAAAGAGTGTTAGGTTGCCCTTCTTGGGAACTGGCACCAACTTATTTGTTTTCATTTCTTGTTGTTCGGTACATGTCTACTATGATGGGATAGATGAGCTTTAACACTCAGGTATTTTAAAGACCTCAGGGGGAACACCATCTACTCCACTGGCACGATTGGTCTTAATGCTCTTTGCAGCAGCCTTCACTTCTGCAAAGGAGATATCACCAATGGGAATATCTGGGAGTACAGACTCAGACACTTTTACTTCTATAAAGTTATCAGGCAATACCCTGTCATTATTGAGGAGCTTTTCAAAGTGGGCCTTCCAACCATTGAGGCGATCGGCTGGTGATTCAGCCTTAACCTTGGTGGTTGGTTGGCTTTTTCGACAAGCAAGCAAGTTGATCGATCTCCATGCCTGTGATGTCGTCAGCATGATTGATGGCATCAACCTGTTGGTTTATTAGCTCCGGTAAATTAACAAAGTACTGCCTGTTCAGTAACCTAGATGCAGCCTTTACTGCATTCTTGGCCGCTGTAGTCTGTTTGAGTCGGGACTCTTTCTGCGCCTTGTAGAGGTCATTTCGGCACTTCTGAATTTTGTTGTCAGTCCAGGGGGCCCGTTTCCTGTTTCGAGGGTATACAGGAACTGTTTCTGCAGCTGCTAACTTAACTGCCTCTGTGAAGGCAGTATAGCCCTCACAGTGATCTGCCGCCTCAGAGGCAAGAACCTCATACCTCTTGCTCAGCTGTAGTGTGAAGCTGGATCTCACACTTGGCTGTTGCAACAGAGAGGACCAGTCATGCCGCGGCAAGGCAGATTTCGTTGTTCTGCTAGCACGCAGACTAAGTCTTACCTTGAACCACAATAAGGCAGTGATCACTGGAGAAGGGTCGTAGTGTAAATGCATTACAGTCTTGTATAGAGCTCCTGTATTTCCTACGAAACAGGATATGGTCTATCTGGGACTTGTGACCACTGGGTCCACTATGAGTCCATAGCTTTCCAGTTCGCTTCTTGAACTGGGTTCCAGCCGAAAACAATCCATTTCCAGAGATAATGTAAATCTCCAACAGCTCTGGCATACCCTCCATCAGCGTAGTACCTGGTAGTAGTATAGCCAACTGTATTTCAGGAAACACCCTTCTTTGGATCTAACATGATGTCACCACGAATAACTGAAAGAATTTCTTCAAAATGAACAGGATAAAACCTGAACCTTTCAAAAAAATCATATTGTCGTAATTGGGATAACGGGTTGTACTTCTTATTATATACTGGTTTACGCCTGTTACCAATTTCTATGTCAAACTGAACACGCCACATGTTAATGTTAAATATTACAGTTGGCAATATTACATGGTGTGTTAACACGTGCTTCTGCTAATAGCCTAAACAGAGGTTTTACCTCTGTTAAGGAAAATGTTCTCAGTTAGTTCACAGAGAACTAACAGTGAACGTAAAACTCACCCTTTAACAGTGACTTATCAGACAGAGAACTAACATTGCCAATAACTCACCGACTAAAATTATCAGCGAACAAATCTTCTCTGTTAGCTTAACAGAGGCAATTGCTCATAGCCCCTGGGCTCGCAACTTTCTATGTGGATCTTTGTGAATTTGACAGATCAAAATTCTGACAGAAAATATGAACTCAGACAGAAGAAAATTGACCGTTATAACATTCAATCGCTGGATGGACTGGTATAAGTCATGTGAATGAATTCTCCTACATTGAAGATCTCCGTAATCGCAAAGGGAAAGCCCGGTCTGGAATGCACAAGCTATTCAAATTATACAGATATACAAAAGGAAATTTCCTTTTATCTGTTATAAATTTGTATACAATATATTTAAACCGTGGTATTTAAAGACCTCTATAGAACTTCTGCAGTAACTTCCACAAACTACTAGCTATTCAGGATCTGGAAGAGACTTGATATCTCGTGCTCTTTAAAGGTGCGGCTTTCTATGTAGCAGATGAGCCGGTTCTGCTCTATGACAGCCCACTCTTGGCTCTAACTGCTGAAGACACCAGGTCCGTGGATGGTACATATATCAGGGAGCAACATCCCCTCCATTCACCCAGGCACATAAATTATTATTATATTAAAGTATTTTGTACAACTGGAAATACATACATGGCAATGGTAATAAATTAATGGTAATAAATTAATGGTAATGAATTAAGAAGGTTCATAACACAACATAAAATACTTTTATTATACTGAAGGCCCAAGGCATACTGATAACATTCTCTCAATTACAGTTGGTAAATTATAGTATCCACTGGTCTAGAAAATGATTCGCTATGATTCGAAAATGATTCGGTTTGGTACTTATTTATGTCTACAATAAAAATGTTCCACACCTAATGATTATACTATAAAATCGATACAGAATCTCCATATGTTACATATGTTGCATAGAGGTTGTATAAAGATTGCAGGTTCTATTCCATCTGGCCTTCACTTTTCGGTTCTCATCCTGCTACATAGACAGATGATTGTTTAACTTTATTGTTCTTTTTCTCGAACAACTTCGATACCGGTTTCTTCTTCTTCTTCCCTAGATCCTTCTTGCCGATACACCCAAACTCAACAAGAAGATCCAGTATCATGAACGCAAACCCCATCCATCCACAAACGCAACCCGTCAACAAAAAGACTAGCACCACTTTCTGGGCGAAATCTCCTGTAATATATTCCAACAATTTGTATGCAAAGCTATCGAAAATAGTACTGACGACGCCTTTCAGCATTCCCGATAAACTCATGTCATAAGGATCCAGCTCTCTGTTTTGTTCAGAATTATTTTTTCGAATCTGATAATAATATTTATTTACTTGTTGTCTTTTTGTCCAAATCTTTGCTCTACTATTCCGCAAAGCCTGTAGGTCACTTTGTCCAGAACGGTGGTTGTAAACATCCGGGATGCTTTTAAACTTCACCGGCGATGAATGCGTAAATTTGAATGGCTCGTTTGGTTGAATCTTCGGAAATGATTGAGATATATGGTATTTCGTGTAGTTGATGTAGGTAAAAATCGTGCCCCCTATCTTAAAGTGGAATTTAACATTCTTTTCCTGGCAGTTGGTGAGTTCAATTAGATCATAGGTAGGATGGCCGTCTATTCCTAATTGGTATTTTGTATTATTCCACAATATTATAGGTCTGTTTGCGCATTTCGGCCTGTCTGCACCCTCATAGCCAATTTCTTTCCAATATGCTCTATTCCAATTTTCATCAGAATTGTTAGTGTTTCCTGTAGAGTTGGTGGCATTATTGACTGTATCATCACTTTGCTTATCGATCGTTTTATCTGATTCCTCCATCATTAAACTGTCTACCACGGTGTAATCTGTTATTTTTTGGCAAAGATGCGATGCGATAAAATTGCCGACATAACGACCCGAACCAGCGATATGGAAGGCTTTCATGACAACTTCCGGATTGATTTCTGCCAACATATTCCACATGGCGTACTCATCTTGACGACGCAAACACGTTTGATATACCAAATCTAGTTTGGTTTGTCTCAATACGGCCGTCAATCTGTCAGCTAGGTAGATCAATCGATTATTGTAATCTTCAACTGATTGTCTTCTTCTTCTTTTTCGTTCAGTCTGACCGGTTCGTTGTGCATTGATTCCCTCCTTCATTTTAGCTACTTTTTCCGTTTGTAATTCTTCTTTTTTTACTTCAAATACGTAGACTCTCTTAGATTCCAAATCAACATAACATATTTCTTCATCTTCAATTACCCCAACATCTGTTTCTTTTTCGTAACCTTCGCAATGTCTTCCGTCTTTGTCATTTGTTGAAGTTATCTCTCGAAACGTTGCTTTTTTAGGGTTAAATGCCATAGACATATCCGGTATGGTAATTTTGACTGGAAACCTATCTTTGTCAAAAACAATGGCAGCCCTTGTATCTTTCTCGACATTGACAACACGTTGGTAAAGTTTATTAATATCCCCCACCTTTAATTGGACTGACAATGCATCCCACACAAGTGCATAATATGCAGTAAGTTCGCACTTATTATCTTCAAGCTTGCAATTTGTGCAATCGTAACTATCATCCATGGTTTGGCATATCATATTTATTTGCCCGATTTCTTCAGGGTCTGGGGTAAGAGTTATAGAAATCCATTGCATCTCACATTCTCCTATATGCACCACCATGGCTTCCTCTATGCCTGTAGCCATCCCGTTATGAGTAGACCAGGTAGAACTACCATCTTTTTTAGTTAGTTGCGTGTTGAAGGGTCCCTGTGGAACAGTAGCCTTCATTCTGGTTTCACTATTTTCTGGATCTATTTCCGGATACCTTTTCATTGATGCTTTACAGTCTTTAGCTTCCATCCACTCCACGCATTCATCCATACCAATTTGTAACTTGTTTCTAGCAGTATTAGCGGTTGTACATGACTTCTGAACGATATCTTTGTCGTGCCACCCTTTCATCTGTTCCCAAAGCCCATCAGCATTACAATTTGTAACTTTACTATTTTGAGTTAGAATGCAAACATAGCCTTCAATTTTAAACAGCGGCCTTGGAACATAAGGGTAATAGACACTGATTTTATGGTCTTGGAAGTCGCTGACATTTGTGTCCTTTTCGCATTCCGGTGCGTCAGCTATAGTGTAGAAGTCACCCGTTGGTTTCGATTTATCACAAAGATACAATGGATCTAAACTGCTCACCAAAATATATAAGTTCACATTTAATATAATGAAAAGTATCATTTTATGAGTGCTGCACTTGGATTAACAAATCTATATTAGACTAATAAATGCAAAAAAGGCTCTAGTGCAGTATGCGTACTGTACACTCCAACCAAATTTGTGGTGGTGGGTGTATGTGGAATTATTTCCTTTAGATAGCTATTTGTACACTGATTTTACGTAAAAAATTCAAAATTTTCGATATATTTGCCTTGCTGTTACGATTTATTTAAAAAAACTATATATTTGCTATATCAAACATATTTTGACATACTTACATCGACTGGTCCAATAGCCTAGTAGGTTAACGCGTAAGTCGTGCATATATTAGGTCGCGAGTTCAAATCCCTATTGGTAACATTTGTATTTTTTGTAATGATTTATTTCAATTTCGTATATACCGCCCATCTGTACAGCATTAGTTGAACCAATATTGTGCGTACACTTAGTAGAACTGATTAGCTGGACCGATAGGATGTGCTAAATAAGTTATTGGACCAATGTGAGCTCATAGAATGTTGTAGAAGGTTCTAGTGCGATTCCACACCCCAGCTTTACTATAAAAGGTACCCTTTGCCCTTCAGTTATCTACCCCTTCTTCTTAGTTGTAAACTATCTAATCTTCACTTGTTTAGTTTTAGTCTAATCTAACTGTTTGTAAAACTTATCTCACTTGTAATACTAATAGTAGTATAAATTTGTTAAATCATTTGCTTACGTTAAAATATATTGAAAAATCAAAATATGTTAGCATATCTTGAAAACAGCCGACATTAGAGGGATGGCTGTCTAAACCTTTAGGCTACAGCAGTGCAAGGGGGAGGAATGCCCGCAACGCATAAGGGATAATAGTTCGCATAAGCGAACTATTCGCACGCGCGCACTTAGACCATGATTCGAGAGCCTGAGAGTGCCCATGCCAGAGGTAAGACTTTGTTTGACGCCTTTATCCACCCTAAGACCTTAGATCAGGGTAAAGTGTGACGACGTCCTGGGACGCTGTAAAATGTAGGAGTAAAATATCTCGGATCTAGACAGAAACCCCATGGTTGACCTGCATCGTTCACAGGTGCGAGCTGGTGCTGTTTGTTCGTACGCACAGGTACACTAGGTGCAAATAGCACACTATAATTTGGTGACTTTATCGTACTAGCGATTCAGTACCAGTTAGCGCTGTAGGCTTTGCTTTCAACTGATCTGTCTGGGTTTGACGTATTTGCTCAGGTAAAGGGTAGCTTTCTGTTACTGGCACACCATTTAGGCTAAGGACGTTTACTAACATATTGCCGGCCCTTGCTACGTACTGCTAGATATTTGCTGCATACCACCACGGCAACAAAGTTATAGATTAAAATTTCATACCAGATCAGATACATAGCGGTACGGTAGCAATTAACACCCTATTCTCTATTTTCACAATCAGAGTCTGGTATAAAGTGCCGATTACGGGTGTAGTTACTGACACTGTACTTGCCCGATCGAGTTGTGAACATAGGAGGAGACAGCTTTTTTTCTTTGACGTCAGTTTGTAAGTATTATTACACCTACAGAGAGCGACTAGCTTATTTCAGTAGCTTATGCCTGATGTATTTTGTTAAAAGTCACCAAAACCTAGTAGAGATCACATTAACTGAAATTTACACATACACACACACACGCGTCTTAAGATTGTTATTCTACTGATATTTATACCACCCTTTTGACTGCTTTCTGGATTGGCAGTATTGTTTTACACTAGCGTTGTCAACCCACTGGTTTGTTATACCCATATAAATCACACCGTGGCAAGTCTACCATAGTTTAGGGCTATTAACGGTAGTTAGGATTTGCTACATGGGGAATCTTTTCTCACGAGTTTGGTCCTTTTTGTTGACTGTACTTCTGCCTCACCAGTTAGGGACCAGTCACCCTGATTGTCGAGTTAGCCCAGGCAATTGATTCGCCCAAGTTCAGTAGAAGACATCAGGCACCGATCTCGCCAGTAGTAGTTTGTGTACTTTAGTATCTATTTTAAGGCATGGTTATGCTGGGATTTTACAGTAGATATTGTACAACAGTTACTGGATTTTACAGTGAACGATGTTTATTTACGTAATTGTATAACAGTTTGTATTTGATTAGCTATACGTTAATTTGTAACTAAATTTTGTCTTAAGGCTGTGTGTGTGTGTGGTGTTATTTTTTTTGGTACTCGAGAAGGTACTTAGGGTTTAAAGACGAATTAGTATGGGTGGTACCTTTGAATTTATTTTGTAGAGTAGGCCGTAAAACTCTCACCTTCGATTTTTCAGGACACAATGACTCATTTCTGGATCGCCTTGGGGATCAGGCCGTTTTTCAGCTAGTTTGGGAGGTAAAGGATTCGTCCGTGACGCTGGAAACGGAACAGTTCTCGTCTGGTTTGTATCTGGGGATCTGTACAACTGGAAGTTCAAAGGAGTGTAAGTTTTACGACTCGTGTCGTTTAAACTTAGAGCATAGTATTACTCAACATTCGTGGGTTCCGCTGTCTAAAATTATGCATTTATTGGTATTATATTTCCCCTAGTCGTTGCTGTTGTTTGTCTTATTATTCGTACTTGTTGATCTATTTTTTGATAGCGTATACCGCTATCCCACTTATTGGTACAGAATTAGCCGGTAGGCTAATTTATAATATTATTATATACTTGTATATGTGTTTAACATCCATAGATTATATAAATTAATAAGTAATTAAACAGGACTAAGGATGATCCAACTCTATAGCAAATGGAGTAGTCCTCCGTGGTGTAGTGGTTAGCATACCTGAATGTTTATCGGGAGACGCGGGTTCAATCCCCGCTGGTGGTGAATTCATTTTTTCCGCTCCATTTGCTATAGAGTTGGATCATCCTTAGTCCTGTTTAATTACTTATTAAATTATTATATACTATTTTGTGATTTTATTTTGTACCGGTTCGGGTATATATATATATATACCAAGGTAAGTTTGACATTTCGACATTTTGACATTTTACATTTATTATGATCTGTACTTGACGTATATAATACCGACATGAGACGGCACTCAACTAGAAACCCCCCTACCAACTATGAATCGTGTGATGCAGACAGATCGACAGTAGACAAACCCAGAAGGAGGACTCGCGTTTCTACCGATGTCACACTGATTGCATCGCTGGTACCGCCAACAGAAATACCGGAAGCCGTAGCACGAGGCAACGGTAGAACCGAACACTTCCTTACCATCCCGCAAACTAGATCACAGGAACCAGACATGGTAGGTTCGACTGGAAGCCAGGAGAACATTATTAGGAGTATAGGAGGATGCATGGCTCAAATTACTCGATGTATCGGATAAGGTTTTCGCGTCGTACGCGAATTAATGGCTCCAATGTCCAGATACGAGTTTTATGCCCTATAGGTAAGAGTAGAAAGTAGGGTACATACCTCCATAAATAAACTCCGAAGTTTACATGAAGTAGCGGAGTTACTCGGTGACAATTTTATCCATGTAAAAATAATATATAAATTGGTAAGTGCTAGATAAAGTCTCATTCTGTTTAAGTTGGTTGTAGGATCGACCAACGGGAACAACTTAACCAACTGTTAGGTGAGGGACGCATTGTTACAACCCGAAGAGGAAGAAGAACTATACTGCCTGGATGGGAAGTTAGAAGCACTTACTGACTTGCTCTATAGTAGCAACGTACCGATCAACGAACTGGAAGTTGTACTGGGAGAGAAGACAGGAGTTCTCGCTATGGAAGGCTCACGAGCCTACCAAAACCCTCACCTGGATAAATCGTTCATCAGCGTATGGAGCCAGGCTGCAATGTTAGTTGGACAACATCAGTGATTACTCGACAACAACAGGAGATCGCACGCCAGCAACCTACCGAGCGACGAATAACATGGATGCCGAACCAAAATGAATGTCGCCGACTATAATAATATGCTGAATGCAAACACGCCAGCCACCATATCCCGACAACAGCAACTCATCTAGCGACGCGGAGTCCACGGAAAGGGAGATAATCCGTACTGGAGTGGCAGGCAAATTCAAACGAGAACCGGAGAGATTGAAAAACCCATAAATCGATAATCATCCACACGAAACACCTGTACAGAAACCTACGTCGCAACCAGTAGAGGTGATTAGCGCTAAACAACTTACCAAGATGATGTGACCTGTAGCGGACCGGTTGGCTCAAATCGAAGAGTAGCTCGAAGCGCCGCCTTCGGATCGATTGCGAGCCAGCGCGGATTTAGAACAACCCCAATCTCAACCATAGTGACCACCTTATAGGGAACCAGAACTACAACAAACTCCAAATCCTAGAGGAGAAGATCCCATCGGTTATGACCCCTATCGATGAACTTCACCCAGACAGGATCGGCTGAATGCCATCTCCAGACAGAGAGCGCGACGACAAACAGAGACGGAGACGAGATCGTCAAGTCCAGAGCCAGACATGGATTACCGGCACAACAACTGCCGAAGTTTTCAGGTAACACGAAGCATTGGCGTACGTTAGTAGACTACGTTGTCTCCCAAATAGCCGTGTGTGCCTTCACCTCTACGGAGAAGTTCAACTACCTACTTCAGGTACTCTCGGATGAGCCAAAAAGGTTAGCAGAAACCTTCATAGGAGTTCCGGATGCTTTCGAGCTAGCGTACGACCTTCTATTTTCCATATACAGCGGTAATGTCACCATGTCTAAATCCATCATAGAAGACTTCTGTTGAGGTGGACCCATTTCGAAACCTATAGATCTTCTACGATTAGCAGATGAGGTAAAGAATGCTATAGGAACGTTGCAGTCTATCTGTCTACTAGAATACACCAAGGCGCCGATGGTTCTGATTAGGATTATCGGCTGGCTCAATCATCGACTGCGTCAAGAATGGCACAAGGTGGAGTATCAGCGCAAAGAGGCTGGTGGATTATTGAGGTTAACAGACATCTACAAACTGATCTCTTGAGAGGCGGTGGTAGAGACATGGTCTAACTATACGGACCATCACATAGCGGCAGAAGGAATCACGATTGTGGCGCCGAATCGGTCTAAACAGCTTCCGACAATGCAAAGGCTGTGACCTATATGACCCCGATGGATACTTCAAAGGTTTTGACACCCATTGGAGCCAAACAATCACGACATCAGTTGTCTGCAGAATTTGACGGATACCAGTTCTGCGAAAGGAACGGCAGACAATATAGCGGACACAAGTTGCACGGATGTAGCATTTTTAGAGACCTCAGAGTGGAGGAGAGGAGGGGATACGTCCGCTAGATTCTTGCTGGAGGTGCACCAAGTCTGGACATGTCCATAAGGACTGCCCAAATGAGGATACTTCTCCTTTATGTGCATGCAACCATGACACGTTGCTCCACACCATCAGCCACACTCCCACCAAACATTTCCAACGCGAACATCCCAATAAAGTAGCCAAGTGCAACGCTGTTTATAAAGCAGAGGAAAAAAAGGTTTGTAAAGAGAGGTTCAAACCTTTTATACCAACTACTTCGACCAGTCAGGATCATCGGAGGAGAAAGATTCGGAAGATGAAACCTTCTACGTTCACGTTTACGTATAACTGTCCTCACGAAGAACCAGTTAAAAGGGTTTAGCATCATTCCCATTAAGATAACTGGAACCAAAGGTAGCAAGCGCATCTTTCATCCAGAGCATTCCTCAGGCGGGCTCCTTGGAATGAAAGAGATTGTTCTGCAACACATAGCCTAATGTGAGGAGGATGAAATAAGCCAGATGCCGAAAAGCGAGTATTGTATGAATGGATTGAAGACGCTCTTTGAAATAGAGGCTCAAGTGGAGTTGGGATGTTGTTATGTACATCAAACATAATATTATAAACTTGATATTTTATAATTGATCCAAAGGGAGTATATTAAGTTGTTGATAGAGAGGGAGTGAAGATGATTGCCAATGGCTGAAGGTGATTACTCGAAGTGCTTTTTAATTTTGATTCTAAGTGGTTTTAAAATCGACAGATATGTACTTCCCCACACGACAATGGCGTATTGTAAATAGGGATAAATAAGAGCGAAAAATAGGGTACGGAGAATATAAAGTGGAAAAATGTGACGAAGCCTATAAAATATACCTGATGATAGATATGTGTTCTTTAAAATTCAGTTTACTGTCAATCAGAACACCCAAGTACTTAGTATATACGACCTCGGAAATTACAGAATCTATAATTTTTACCTTAGGTAGTGTATCTTGACAGAACTCACGAACTCTTTTCGGTATTTACCCGCGCAGTGTTTTCGGTATTTACCCGCGAACTCTTTTCTGTATTTACCCTCGCAGTGTTTTCGGTATTTACCCACTAACTCCTTTCGGTATTTACCCGCGCAGTGTTTTCGGTATTTACCCGCGAACTCTTTTCGGTATTTACCCGCGCAGTGTATTCGGTATTTACCCGCGCACTCTTTTCGGTATTTACCCACGAACTCTTTTCAGTATTTAACCGCGAACTCTTTTCAGTATTTACCCACGCAGTGTTTTCGGTATTTTCCCTTGCAGTGTTTTCAGTATTTACCCGCACACTCTTTTTGGTATTACCCACGAACTCTTTTCGGTTTTTAACCATGAACTCTTTTCTGCATTTACCCTCGCAGTGTTTTCGGTATTTACCCGCCCAGTGTTTTCTGTATTTACCCACGAACTCTTTTCGGTATTTACTCACGAGCTCTTTTCGGTATTTACCTATGAACTCTTTTCGGTATTTACCCATGAACTCTTTTCAATATTTACCCACGAACTCTTTTCAGTATTTACCCACAAACTCTTTTCGGTATTTATCCACGAACTCTTTTTGGCATTTACCCATGAACTCTTTTCAATATTTACCCACGCAGTCTTTTCGGTATTTACCCACGAACTCTTTTCGGTATTTACCCATGAACTCTTTTCAATATTTACCCACGAACTCTTTTCGGTATTTACCCACAAACTCTTTTCGGTATTTACCCGCCTCTTTCGGTTTTTACCCGCGCAGTGTTTTCGGTATTTACCCATTACCTCTTTTCGGTATTTACCCACGAACTCATTTCGGTATTTACCCACGAACTCTTTTCGGTATTTACTCACGAACTCTTTTCGGTATTTACCAATGCAGTGTTTTCGGTATTTACCCACGAACTCTTTTCGGTATTTACCCACGAACTCTTTTCGGTATTTACCCACGAACTCTTTTCGGTATTTACCCACGAACTCTTTTCGGTATTTACCCACGAACTCTTTTCGGTATTTATCCACAACGTCTTTTCGGTATTTACCCACAAACTCTTTTCGGTATTTACCCGCCTCTTTCGGTTTTTACCCACGCAGTGTTTTCGGTATTTACCCATTACCTCTTTTCGGTATTTACCCACGAACTCATTTCGGTATTTACCCACGAACTCATTTCGGTATTTACCCACGAACTCTTTTCGGTATTTACCCACGAACTCTTTTCGGTATTTACCCACGAACTCTTTTCAGTATTTATCCACAAAGTCTTTTCGGTATTTACCCATGAACTCTTTTCGGTATTTACCCACGAACTCTTATCAATATTTACCCACGAACTCTTTTCGGTATTTACCCACAAACTCTTTTCGGTATTTACCCACGAACTCTTTTCGGTATTTACCCACAAACTCTTTTTGGTATTTACCCGCCTCTTTCGGTTTTTACCCGCGCAGTGTTTTCGGTATTTACCCATTACCTCTTTTCGGTATTTACCCACGAACTCATTTCGGTATTTACCCACGAACTCTTTTCGGTATTTACTCACGAACTCTTTTCGGTACTTACCCTCGCAGTGTTTTCGGTATTTACCCACGAACTCTTTTCGGTATTTACTCACGAACTCTTTTCGGTACTTACCCTCGCAGTGTTTTCGGTATTTACCCACGAACTCATTTCGGTATTTACCCACGAACTCTTTTCGGTATTTACCCACGAACTCTTTTCGGTATTTACCCACGAACTCTTTTCGGTATTTATCCACAAAGTCTTTTTGGTATTTACCCACGAACTCTTTTCGGTACTTACCCACGCAGTATTTACCCACGAACTCTTTTCGGTATTTACCCACGAACTCTTTTCGGTATTTACCCACAAACTTATTTCGGTATTTACCCACGAACTCTTTTTGGTATTTACCCACGAACTCTTTTCGGTATTTACCCACGAACTCTTTTCGGTATTTACCCACGAACTCTTTTCGGTATTTACCCACGAACTCTTTTCGGTATTTACCCACGAACTCTTTTCGGTATTTACCCACGAACTCTTTTCGGTATTTACCCACAAACTCTTTTCGGCATTTACCCACAAACTCTTTTCGGTATTTACCCACCTCTTTTGGTTTTTACCCGCGCAGTGTTTTCGGTATTTACCCATTACCTCTTTTCGGTATTTACCCACGAACTCATTTCGGTATTTACCCACGAACTCTTTTCGGTATTTACTCACGAACTCTTTTCGGTACTTACCCACGCAGTGTTTTCGGTATTTACCCACAAACTCTTTTCGATATTTACCCACAAACTCTTTTCGGTATTTACCCGCCTCTTTCGGTTTTTACCCGCGCAGTGTTTTCGGTATTTACCCATTACCTCTTATCGGTATTTACCCACGAACTCATTTCGGTATTTACCCACGAACTCTTTTCGGTATTTACTCACGAACTCTTTTCGGTATTTACCCATGCAGTGTTTTCGGTATTTACCCACGAACTCTTTTCGGTATTTACCCACGAACTCTTTTCGGTATTTACCCACGAACTCTTTTCGGTATTTACCCACGAACTCTTTTCGGTATTTATCCACAAAGTCTTTTCGGTATTTACCCACAAACTCTTTTCGGTATTTACCCGCCTCTTTCGGTTTTTACCCACGCAGTGTTTTCGGTATTTACCCATTACCTCTTTCGGTATTTACCCACGAACTCATTTCGGTATTTACCCACGAACTCATTTCGGTATTTACCCACGAACTCTTTTCGGTATTTACCCACGAACTCTTTTCAGTATTTACCCACGAACTCTTTTCAGTATTTATCCACAAAGTCTTTTCGGTATTTACCCATGAACTCTTTTCAGTATTTACCCACGAACTCTTATCAATATTTACCCACGAACTCTTTTCGGTATTTACCCACAAACTCTTTTCGGTATTTACCCACGAACTCTTTTCGGTATTTACCCACAAACTCTTTTTGGTATTTACCCGCCTCTTTCGGTTTTTACCCGCGCAGTGGTTTCGGTATTTACCCATTACCTCTTTTCGGTATTTACCCACGAACTCATTTCGGTATTTACCCACGAACTCTTTTCGGTATTTACTCACGAACTCTTTTCGGTACTTACCCACGCAGTGTTTTCGGTATTTACCCACAAACTCTTTTCGGTATTTACCCACAAACTCTTTTCGGTATTTATCCACAAAGTCTTTTCGGTATTTACCCACAAACTCTTTTCGGTATTTACCCACCTCTTTCGGTTTTTACCTGCGCAATGTTTTCGGTATTTACCCATTACCTATTTTCGGTATTTACCCACGAACTCATTTCGGTATTTACCCACGAACTCTTTTCGGTATTTACCCACGAACTCTTTTCGGTATTTACCCACGAACTCTTTTCGGTATTTATCCACAAAGTCTTTTCGGTATTTACCCACGAACTCTTTTCGGTACTTACCCACGCAGTGTTTTCGGTATTTACCCACGAACTCTTTTCGGTATTTACCCACGAACTCTTTTCGGTATTTACCCACAAACTCATTTCGGTATTTACCCACGAACTCTTTTCGGTATTTACCCACGAACTCTTTTCGGTATTTACCCACGAACTCTTTTCGGTATTTACCCACGAACTCTTTTCGGTATTTACCCACGAACTCTTTTCGGTATTTACCTACGAACTATTTTCGGTATTTACCCACGAACTCTTTTCGGTATTTACCCACGAACTCTTTTCGGTATTTACCCACAAACTCTTTTCGGCATTTACCCACAAACTCTTTTCGGTATTTACCCACCTCTTTTGGTTTTTACCCGCGCAGTGTTTTCGGTATTTACCCATTACCTCTTTTCGGTATTTACCCACGAACTCATTTCGGTATTTACCCACGAACTCTTTTCGGTATTTACTCACGAACTCTTTTCGGTACTTACCCACGCAGTGTTTTCGGTATTTACCCACAAACTCTTTTCGATATTTACCCACAAACTCTTTTCGGTATTTACCCGCCTCTTTCGGTTTTTACCCGCGCAGTGTTTTCGGTATTTACCCATTACCTCTTTTCGGTATTTACCCACGAACTCATTTCGGTATTTACCCACGAACTCTTTTCGGTATTTACTCACGAACTCTTTTCGGTATTTACCCACAAACACTTTTCGGTATTTACCCACGAACTCTTTTCGGTATTTACCCACGAACTCTTTTCGGTATTTATCCACAAAGTCTTTTCGGTATTTACCCACAAACTCTTTTCGATATTTACCCACGAACTCTTTTCGGCATTTACCCACAAACTCTTTTCGTTATTTACCCGCCTCTTTCGGTTTTTACCCGCGCAGTGTTTTCGGTATTTACCCATTACCTCTTTTCGGTATTTACCCACGAACTCATTTCGGTATTTACCCACGAACTCTTTTCGGTATTTACTCACGAACTCTTTTCGGTATTTACCCACAAACTCTTTTCGGTATTTACCCGCCTCTTTCGGTTTTTACCCGCGCAGTGTTTTCGGTATTTACCCATTACCTCCTTTCGGTATTTACCCGCCAAACTCTTTTCGGTATTTACCCACGCAGTGTTTTCGGTATTTACCCATTACCTCTTTTCGGTATTTACCCACGAACTCATTTCGGTATTTACCCACGAACTCTTTTCGGTATTTACTCACGAACTCTTTTTGGTACTTACCCACGCAGTGTTTTCGGTATTTACCCACAAACTCTTTTCGATATTTACCCACAAACTCTTTTCGGTATTTACCCGCCTCTTTCGGTTTTTACCCACGCAGTGTTTTCGGTATTTACCCATTACCTCTTTTCGGTATTTACCCGCAAACTCTTTTCGGTATTTACCCACGCAGTGTTTTTGGTATTTACCCACGAACTCTTTTCGGTATTTACCCACGAACTCTTTTCGGTATTTTCCCACGAACTCTTTTCGGTATTTACCCACGAACTCTTTTCGGTATTTATCCACAAAGTCTTTTCGGTATTTACCCACAAACTCTTTTCGATATTTACCCACGAACTCTTTTCGACATTTACCCACAAACTCTTTTCGGTATTTATCCACAAAGTCTTTTCGGTATTTACCCACAAACTCTTTTCGATATTTACCCACGAACTCTTTTCGACATTTACCCACAAACTCTTTTCGGTATTTACCCGCCTCTTTCGGTTTTTACCCACGCAGTGTTTTCGGTATTTACCCATTACCTCTTTTCGGTATTTACCCACGAACTCATTTCGGTATTTACCCACGAACTCTTTTCGGTATTTACTCACGAACTCTTTTCGGTATTTACCCACAAACTCTTTTCGGTATTTACCCGCCTCTTTCGGTTTTTACCCGCGCAGTGTTTTCGGTATTTACCCATTACCTCTTTTCGGTATTTACCCGCACAGTGTTTTCGGTATTTCCCCGCGCATTGTTTTCAGTATTTACCCACGAACTCTTTTCTGTATTTACCCACAAACTCATTTCGGTATTTACCCACGAACTCTTTTCTGTATTTACCCTCGCAGTGTTTTCGGTATTTACCTGCGCAGTGTTTTCGATATTTACCCACGAACTCTTTTCAGTATTTACCCACAAACTCTTTTCTGTATTTACCCTCGCAGTGTTTACGGTATTTACCCGCGCAGTGTTTTTTTTTTAAGTGGAGATGGTGTATATTATATAGTATATACTTCAAATTGCACTATTACACCCTATCACCAAATCTGATTTATACAATGAGGTACAGTGATACGGATGTAAGGGGGAAATTCAAAACAGTTGTTTGTTTATGTTGTACTGGTCAGCTATTGTAGGCCTGTACGACTGCGCTGTCCTACCAGACCACAGACTACGGCTCAGTGTCAGCGTTGTCCAACCGAATGGAGGCATCAGACACTGGACAATGAACCGGCCGTTTAGAGGCTGACCTACAACCTCGAAGGCAGAGCAAGGAGGAACGAAGCAACGCGAAGTTTAACTTGCGCCGGATCCATGTGACGCATTCCGAGTACCTGACCTCGCGTTTGTCCGCGAGCTTCTGTTCCAGGCGCTTAACAAACTGGCGCGTGGTCGGCGCCATCCCGCCAAAGGCTGAGAATATGAGGGGGACGAAAGTAGAATGTTCCACCTCCCGTATCCTCTCCTCGTACTTAAGAATCTTACGATTCTCGTGGTGGAGGTGCGCTGCGTCTAGGGACATAGCCGCGTTCGTCGCCGCCAGTGGGTTAAACACAGACACGTCGATGAACAAACGCTGGAATCGGTTTCCCCAGAAGTCGCTCATAGACACATCCAGCCTCGCCTGCTGGTCCGTCGAGGTGGTACGATGGTGAAAGTTTCACCGGATAAAGGCTGGAGCATTGGCTCAACAGCAACGTTGTAGGCGACCTCAGTGAGCGAGTTGGTGACGAAATCACATATCTCATTGTACCTGATGGAGGGGAAACCTCCAGTTGGGCATGACAGGACGTGGGTTATGCAGAAAATCGCGCCCCACAGGCACAACGAGATGGTAGATTCTTCGGACACCAACCATAGCAGAGACACACCGCATCCCGGAATACTTCTTTACTCAGGTGAGTAACTTGTAGGGTTAGTGGCTTGGAGTTTAACCAAGCTGACGCACCTTTTTCTGTTGTGAGTTCACACAGTTTGCATTGGTCTGTGGGTAACTGGGTGTATACTTGTTCCCTTTTAGTACGAGACGATGTTACGGACTCCGCCTTCACCTCGGTCACGATCCGTCTCTGTTCAGTCCACACCGCTGCCATCGACTCCGCATCTGCGAATGGTTCACAGACTCGGCGCGAGTGGTTGTACTGCGTCTCCAAGTCGGAGGGAACCGGGATACCCAATCCGCCATCCCGAGTTGGGAGGCAGACTAGTTGGCGTTCAACCGCCGATAGCGACGGCCTGTCGAGCAGTTTGGCGATGAACCGCTGCACCGTCTCCTCCAGCTTCCCGAAGTGCTCCATAGCGTTGGGGATGACGCGGGTTAGGAATAACCTCCACCTGCAGGAGAGCCCGAACGCCAAACCGGCGAATGCGCAGTGGGGGTCCACCGCGGCAATCTCAGCGAGTCGATCGACTTCCTCCGTGAACTCATCGACTTTCTCCTCGACGTAGCTGGCACAAAATTCCTCGGTACCGATAACGCCGCCGAGTAGCTTGTTGCCCGTCGTATCAATTGCGACGATGGTGTTCGCAAACAACGCCTCCACCTCCACTAACTTATCCGGCTTTACAGTCAGGACACCATTATACGGGTATTACCCGTATAATGGTCCCCTTGAACACGCAATATCAAAGAACTTCCTGAGTTCTCCCAGTCGGCCCCCCGCGTTCCCATCATCCGCAAACCACTTCTGTTCCACGTTGCACCCGCGGTCCAGTTCGTCTAGGAGCGGCGTTATACCGCAGCCAAACATCAGCATCGCCACCGGGTCTCCTTGGGTGGAACCCTCCTCCGAGTAGAGGGTTTCCCTGCCGACGAATAGCCACGCTGATTCGCTGTAACAATTAGTTACTATCGTGTGCAGCGCCGGACAGACTAAACTGATGTTATGCAATGCTGCGCTGCGGTTTAACACATTAAATGCGTTGGTAGCGTCGATCTGTAATATGCCGTCGCAGTCCTCAGAGGCAAAGGAATCATTTAAACTGTGTATCGCGTGTTCGATTCCCGCTTTCTGTCCGAGACACATCTGGACAGATCCGCCGATGGCCTGTAAATCTGGACTGATACACAGCACCGTCGCCTTTCCGATTACCCGCCGGAGCACCTCGCCTATCCCGATTGGGCGGACCCCCGGGTTCTTGTAGAGGGCCAACAGATGAGACGAGAGCAACGCAGACAGCGACCCGGGGGGACAACAACCTGGGCTAAACGCTTTGCCAGGTCAGCGATTCTCTCGCACAGCTCAGCCGACGGATTGCAAAACCTTGTCAGAAGGTGTTTCCACCACTGAACATCCAGGCCAGATGGCCCCGCCGCGTTTCCCTTCATCCGAAGTAAACATGACTGGATGCATGGACCATCCAGTCGTTTGAACACAACATTGTGGAACCCCGGCGCGCGATCAAACTCTGTCAGTAAAACTGACTCATCCGCGGGTTTCGCAGCGGGGTGTTTCTCACACAGGACATCGCGGACTACCTTTGTTACCCTGTCCTTGTCAGTAAACGTATCGTCCAGGCGGAGCGGTTTGCCTCTAGTCAGGTCGCGGAGACATCGCGTCGCCGCAGACACATTCCCTGTCAACATATGTCTGATGAACGTTTTCTGGCGCATAACCTCCTGTGAATCGAATTGTCTTAACTTGGGAAGATGCGACTGAATCGCCCGGGCCTCAATAAGTAGCTCATTGAAATTACCCGCTTTCCAAGATTCTAGTCTATGTTCTAGAATTCGTCTGTGTATCACCGTTGTTGATGAACGTCCAGTGTTACGATATATGGCGCTGTGTACTATTATCAGCCCATTATACAGTATAAATATTTAGATAAACCATAATGATGCACAATCGTATTTAGATAAGGAAAATAAAATATCCGTATTCGTAAATCTTATCCATTTTGTATAGTATGTAGCCCTACCTACGTAATTTTGTAATAAAATATAAATAAATAGTTCTACGGTAGCAAGTTTCCTATAAAACCCTTGATGTAAGCTTGCTGTTATTGGTATGAATCGGATTAATCGTGTATTTGTATTAATTTCCATTATATTTGCGCTAAATTAGATTGTATGTACCGTGCTTTTAGTACCGCGAAATTAAGTAACGCCACCGTTACCATATATGGTAATAATTCGTGATTTTAGGAGCCATTAGATTCACAATCCGGCTTCCTTATTGGCCTAGCTGCTTCCAGGTTGGTCTAAAGGTAGCGCGGATTGGGGAACCAATGAGAGGATTATTGCATCATCCTTGATGAATCACCTATAAATTGGCTGTATTTCCGGTATGTGCAATCCACAATTCTCTATCTTTGATTCTTAAACCCAATATTTTGTTTCTTGCAATAATTCGCAATTTTGTAATTTCTGCTTTATTTCTTTGCTGTGTTTCTCAATCAATCTTAATGGTTACTGCAAATTACAATTTCGAACTATGATTTCTACCCCTTTGATTAATAGTTCTATGTGATTTAAGATGCGATAATCCCACGGGATTTTCCTTAGACTGTCAGACTGTTTGTGATTGCATGTGCCGCTACGGTAGCCATTCATTCTAATGGAGGGCTAAGGTACCGGTAGGTGCGGCGGGCGCACCGGGGGGTAGCGACGAAGGGAGTGCAGAGGATTCAAAAGCGAGCAACGCTGGCGGGGGGTCACCGTTGCGGTCGGAAGGTTGGCAGTGGGGACAGAAGACCAGTAGCCAGGACAGTAATAGGGGGCTGACGATCCAGATTTTGTCTCTATTTTGTAGTGTTAGGGGGGCAGGACTTGGGTTAGTTAAGAAGCCTATATGTACCCGGGAGAGGCCTTCGTGTCTTACACTGCAAACTGCTAACTGTTAAGTATCAACTATTGATTGCTACGCTGATTTGTGTATTGCTAAAGTGTGCCTGATTCTTAATTATTAATGCTTAGATAGGCGCCCTCTTTCCTTGATTGATTTCTATTTCTTAGTTTACGATAAATAATTACTGACTAGGTCAAAATAATACGGTATTTAGGCTGTTACTAACGTAACCCGGTACATAATACATTAGAATTGCGCATTCTGGAACACTTAGTAATTAGTATGCTGTCTCGTAATTATGACTGTAATTAATTAGTGTTAAATTAATAATTTGTACGCAGCATAGCGGAGAGTAGTTAAGGTAATTATTTGGAATACTGTAGACTATTCATACTGGGCAGTTATTTGAAAGTAGCGGGCAATAAGCTAGATAGCAGTATCCAGTATACAGTAGTAAGTTACTGGCCTAAAGCCAGCCGAAGGCAAGTTTAGACCCACATACAGTACCGCGACCAGTCCCGATAGGTCATCCCTGTCATTTTGAGTTATTTAAATATTCTCACATTCACATATTCCATTAGGAAACTCCAGTATTTGCGATTAGGCGATAAGTGAACACTCTGAGTGTAAGCCTCGAAAACTCGTTTTAAGTAGCCTAGGGAGCCGTCTCGGGTTTATTGTTTTGGTTATTCCCGCGTGGCTCATAGATTCGAACAGTTAGCTCTCTATCGAGCGATCGGTAGAGAAAGGAACAAGCGATTTGCAGGAGCCGTATAAAAATTAGTAAAATATATTAGCGGACGGCAGGTTAGCGCCATCCAGCGGTGAGAAGCAGTTTTGTGTTTAGCAGCAGTACGGCAGTAATAACGCACTCTTGATTGCCCCTGTTTAACATCCAGGCTTCTGAAGCAACAGCGCCGGCGTCAACAACAATGCGGTAAGAGAAACTTCCTGCAGCATGTTGTTGGTGGTGGCTAGAATCAAGATTCGACACATTTCCACAACAAAAGCCCGCCCCCCAGCCCCCTGAGGCACTAGGAATAGGTTGGGCCGCCAGTGAACTATAACACCATAAGCATCCGCGATAGACTTCTCGATATGCTGTTTGGGTAATTTAACATGTGCCCAGGTAACCTCTGTTGACCCAGTTTACCCGCGCACTCTTTTCAGTATTTAACTGCAAACTCTTTTCAGTATTTACCCATGAACTCTTTTCTGTATTTACCCTCGCAGTGTTTTCGGTATTTACCCACGCAGTGTTTTTGGTATTTACCCACGCAGTGTTTTCGGTATTTACCCACGAACTCTTTTCGTTTTACCCGTGCAGTGTTTTCGGTATTTACCCGCGCAGTGTTTTCGGTATTTACCCACGCAGTGTTTTCGGTATTTACCCGCGCAGTGTTTTCGGTATTTACCCGCGCAGTGTTTTCGGTATTTACCCGCGCAGTGTTTTCGGTATTTACCCGCGCAGTGTTTTCGGTATTTACCCGCGCAGTGTTTTCGGTATTTACCCGCGCAGTGTTTTCGGTATTTACCCGCGCACTCTTTTCAGTATTTAACTGCAAACTCTTTTCAGTATTTACCCACGAACTCTTTTCTGTATTTACCCTCGCAGTGTTTTTGGTATTTACCCGCGCAGTGTTTTTGGTATTTACCCACACAGTGTTTTCGGTATTTACCCACGAACTTTTTTCGTTATTTACCCGCGCAGTGTTTTCGGTATTTACCCGCGCAGTGTTTTCGGTATTTACCTGCGCACTCTTTTCGGTATTTAACTGCAAACTCTTTTCAGTATTTACCCACGAACTCTTTTCTGTATTTACCCTCGCAGTGTTTTCGGTATTTACCCGTGCAGTGTTTTTGGTATTTACCCACGCAGTGTTTTCGGTATTTACCCACGAACTCTTTTCATTATTTACCCGCGCAGTGTTTTCGGTATTTACCCGCGCAGTGTTTTTGGTATTTACCCACGCAGTGTTTTCGGTATTTACCCACGAACTCTTTTCGTTATTTACCCGCGCAGTGTTTTCAGGTATTTACCCGCGCAGTGTTTTCGGTATTTAACCGCACAGTGTTTTCGGTATTTACCCACGCAGTGTTTTTGGTATTTACCCGCCTCTTTCGTTTTTTACCCGCGCAGTGTTTTCGGTACTTACCCACGAACTCTTTTCGGTAATTACCCGCGCAGTGTTTTTGGAATTTACCCGCGCAGTGTTTTCGGTATTTACCCGCACAGTTTTTTCGGTATTTACCCGCCTCTTTCGTTTTTTGCCCACGCAGTGTTTTCGGTATCTACCCGCGCAGTCTTTTGGGTATAACTTTTCGCCATATCCGTATCCGTATGCATTTGCCGTATCCGTATGTACATACGCGTATGTGCGTATGTAATGGATTTTTATGGAGAATAATCCGTATGTGATTTTAGAGATTAGGCATTGCAGACCAGTAAGAAGTGCACAGCACACATGCAGACTGAAGACAGGTAGGCCTACTTAAAGCTAAGTGATTTAAAAAGTGTGGCTGCCGCTACCTTTTGTCAAATAAACAATGCAGGACAGGTCCAGGATGGGTGACAGCCGGTGTCCACCAGCCCCGGGATGGGCCAGCAGTGCAGTTCCTATTAACAGGTTAACTCTTCTTGACGCCGCTTGGAAAACTAACCAACCGTGATTTATTTTTGAACTATTTTTCTACCAACCTGGCTATAGAATGATGTTAGTTGCTACAGTATATGGCACTAACATAGTATAGACAGATAGAAGCAGCAATGAGAATGCTAAGGGAATAAACATTCGTACAGATATTGAAAACAGTCGTGCCAGTCTGTCCTTCTTTTTGAATTTTATTAACATGTAATATACCTTTACTTTCGCCGTTTCGGGGCCAGTATTTAGTTAACCATAGAGGCCCTATGCAGCCAAGTGCCAACAAGACCAACCTAGTGCCAGTTAGTCAAACCACGTGTGAGCGAGTACGTCCGGGTGTCAGTAATTTATCTAAGTCCAACCGGGCGTCCACGTGTCAGTTTAGTACAATAAAACAAGCGCTGTGGCGCATCCCGGGGCTGAAGGACATCATCTGTCACTCATGCTGGACCTACAATGTTTATTTGCCATTAGGTAGCGGCAGCCACACTCTTTAAATCACTTAGCTTTAAGTAGGCCTACCTGTCTTCAGTCTGCATGTGTGTTGTGCACTTCTTACTGGTCCACAATGCCTAATCTTTAAAATTACATACGGATTATTCTCCATAGGAATCCATTACATACGCACACGCGTATGTGCATACGGATACGGCAAATTGATACGGATACGGCGAAAAGTTATACCCCAGTCTATTCGGTATTTACCCGCGCAGGGGCGGTTCTAGGATTTTGCTTGGGGGGGGG
The DNA here is from genome assembly GCA_032718475.1 of Nemertoderma westbladi. Taxonomy (NCBI): domain Eukaryota; kingdom Metazoa; phylum Xenacoelomorpha; order Nemertodermatida; family Nemertodermatidae; genus Nemertoderma; species Nemertoderma westbladi. The sequence goes on along the minus strand of JAUCBJ010002659.1, from coordinate 95,125 downwards.
GGGGGGGGGGCAAAATATTTAATTCGCTGAGGTCAATTTTTCGGACTTGTAAATGGCTCCACGCAAGCAGTGGATTCCAATCTGGACACGTTTATAAACGCCAGCTTTAAATCGTTAAAAAAACATTCCCAACAACAATTTTATTGTTTGTTGTTTTGGTTAGTTAGGTTTCGGGATGGAGATGGTGTTCTGCGCAATAAAATAATTATCTTATATATAATTATTTAAGAGGCAATAAATATACTTTAGTATTTTTAGCCGCACAAACTTTCATAACATGTGTGGTAGTGGAAAATAAGTAATTAAATAACAGACTGAATTTAATTTGACTTAAATGCAATGGGCCATTATTTCTATTTTTAACCCTGTTGAAAATTTTTAATTCAGACTATTTTAATTGCAAAATTATATTACAGTATTTTAAGAAATTTACTGCTTAAATTTACTTGCACATGCCTTAAACCACAAAGCCACTGAACTTACCAATGGAGATATTTCCAGTGACCATACCATGGACCAATTGCAGGAGAAATGTTCACATGAGACACCTTCTCACCTGTGACACCTTCACATGTGCAATGTGGACAGGACAGTGCTGAAAGGCTATGCAACCAATACAGAACCAAACTGTATGTATGTTTGTATGTTGGATTGACTAAATTTCTAGCATCAATAAGCTAAACTTGAAGCTGCTCAAATTTTGGCGCCCCTTGGAAGGTGGCGCCCGCCGCCCCCCCCCCCCCCCCCCCCCTCTGCACGCCACTGCACGGTGGAGAAGACGTTTCGGAAACAAGCTACAGTTCGTCGCAGCCCCAAATGAAAAAAAAATAAACAAAAAGAAACATTAAAAAAAACATTTAAAAAAATTATTATACTTTGAAAAAAATTTCCCGATTTTTTCCCGAATTCCCAAAGTACCAGAATTTTACAAAAATATCAGAGTGTTTTATAATGGAGACCGCCGGGTAGTAACTAAATTTTGAAGAAAAATAGAAGTCTTTTCCCAGAGAGGTCTGTTTTCGAGCAAAAGTCGGTACCCACTGGTACGGATTTGCCACATTACCTTTCGCTAGGGAGGGGGCAAGCCCCCCCCCCCCCCCAAGATACCTGGGGAGGGGCAAATGCCCCCCCCCCCCAAGATACCTGGGGAGGGGCAAATGCCCCCCCCCCCCCCCTAGAACCGCCACTGTACCCGCGCAGTGTTTTCGGTATTTACCCACCTAAAATTTACAATGTAAACCACAGTAATTTGGCTGGCAGGTAAATATCGATATGGAAAAACTAAACAATTAAATTTTGTAAAAAAATTAATTATAGTGGCGGGTAATGGCGGATACAGTGGCGGATACAGTGGCGGATACGGTGGCGGATACAGTGGCGGATACAGTGGCGGATACAGTGGCGGATACAGTGGCGGATACAGTGGCGGATACAGTGGCGGATACAGTGGCGGATACAGTGGCTACTTTTTTTCGCTTATTACCCACAACTTAAATTAATTTAAATTCAAATAACGAAAAAATATGAAATCAAATTAATTAATTGTTTTGCTATTTACCCGCCATATACATACAAGCCAAAATAATGAAATTAATTAATATTTTTTTTCGCTACTTACACGCCCTAAAAACGCAAAAAATAATATATTGGCGGGTAAATACAGAAATCAAATGGCAGCCAAAAAAAGGAAACAGTGCCGTAATTTATGTGTTCTAGAATCTGGGCAAGTTATGGGATGGTAGGTAGTTGTGGCACTGAATTATGACACTATCTTCCAGAAGGTGGCGTAAGATGGCGTAAGAATAACGTTAATAATTTCAATGTGCTACTTGGCCTACTGAAATAAATTTTAAGTGCGGCTGACAAACAATGTTCTAGAATATGTGGTGGTAGTAGCAACTATGAAGAAATTAAACTTCTTATGTATGAGTAATGTGTATGATAAACTTCTTATGTACGTTAACGCCAAAAGGTCAGCAATAATATTAGAGGATTTAAAAGCATATTTTCGGCCGAAATATTTTATTTATATTTTACAACGGCGACTAACAGTTCGTACAGAAACTCCAATTATACGCGATATATCTCGTTGAGTAAACCTACTCTTGTGAAAGTAACTTATCTGATCATCGTAATAATATATCGAGGACTTCCACCAGTACTATTCGCAAGGAACAATACAACGAATTGATGTACAGTAGTAAGCTACCGGTACTGACTGATATGATGAAAATGTTCAAGAAACAAGATTCTAAGCAACAAAATACGTACTTCAAAGATAATTTCAATTTTCCCTCCAAACTTGGGAAATCACGAAATATTTCATCAAATGGAAGAGCTGAAAATGCAATAAAATATTTCTAATTAATTAATTATAATATAAAATATTTTTAAATTCTGTAATATTATATTTAATACCGCTAATACTTTTGCGTTAACGGCGCCTCATAATCCCTTAAGGCCCTGGAATTAATATACCGTACAGCATATTCAAGATTGACTCCCCCCTAATTTTTATATAATATCTAGTGAGATACTATAAAAATAGTTATTAAATATCTGTGTTTGGTATTAAAACAAATCTGCTTTATTTAAAATAATTTAATCATTAGTCCAGTAAATCTATGTAAAATAAGGTGATAACCCAAAACTAATTCTTAATTAATCCAAAATAAATGTTTTGATTCTACGTAGTGTCGACATTATTATTGCAGACAAACTTTAGTTTATGACAATCGATTTGGGACAGGGCGCCTAAAAGCTGAAGAACGTGTTGGGAAATGGAAGAATCTGTTCAGCAACGTGCTTAGGCAGCCGCCGTTACCTATAGTAACAGGGGGGTTAATACGTGCCGAACTCCAAAGAAGCCATGATTGTGCATGTGCACCTCGAAAATGCGGATAAAAAAGTCGGACAAATTGTTGCTCTAAAAATTAGCATACTGTAGCATAGGGAGGGCCTACTGTGTGTGTATTGTTAACATTGTTCACGCATTATTTAGGGCCTACTGTGTGTGTATTGTTAACATTGTTCACGCATTATTTAGGGCCTACTGTGTGTGTATTGTTAACATTGTTCACGCATTATTTAGGGCCTACTGTGTGTGTATTGTTAACATTGTTCACGCATTATTTAGGGCCTACTGTGTGTGTATTGTTAACATTGTTCACGCATTATTTAGGGCCTACTGTGTGTGTATTGTTAACATTGTTCACGCATTATTTAGGGCCTACTGTGTGTGTATTGTTAACATTGTTCACGCATTATTTAGGGCCTACTGTGTGTGTATTGTTAACATTGTTCACGCATTATTTAGGGCCTACTGTGTGTGTATTGTTAACATTGTTCACGCATTATTTAGGGCCTACTGTGTGTGTATTGTTAACATTGTTCACGCATTATTTAGGGCCTACTGTGTGTGTATTGTTAACATTGTTCACGCATTATTTAGGGCCTACTGTGTGTGTATTGTTAACATTGTTCACGCATTATTTAGGGCCTACTGTGTGTGTATTGTTAACATTGTTCACGCATTATTTAGGGCCTACTGTGTGTGTATTGTTAACATTGTTCACGCATTATTTAGGGCCTACTGTGTGTGTATTGTTAACATTGTTCACGCATTATTTAGGGCCTACTGTGTGTGTATTGTTAACATTGTTCACGCATTATTTAGGGCCTACTGTGTGTGTATTGTTAACATTGTTCACGCATTATTTAGGGCCTACTGTGTGTGTATTGTTAACATTGTTCACGCATTATTTAGGGCCTACTGTGTGTGTATTGTTAACATTGTTCACGCATTATTTAGGGCCTACTGTGTGTGTATTGTTAACATTGTTCACGCATTATTTAGGGCCTACTGTGTGTGTATTGTTAACATTGTTCACGCATTATTTAGGGCCTACTGTGTGTGTATTGTTAACATTGTTCACGCATTATTTAGGGCCTACTGTGTGTGTATTGTTAACATTGTTCACGCATTATTTAGGGCCTACTGTGTGTGTATTGTTAACATTGTTCACGCATTATTTAGGGCCTACTGTGTGTGTATTGTTAACATTGTTCACGCATTATTTAGGGCCTACTGTGTGTGTATTGTTAACATTGTTCACGCATTATTTAGGGCCTACTGTGTGTGTATTGTTAACATTGTTCACGCATTATTTAGGGCCTACTGTGTGTGTATTGTTAACATTGTTCACGCATTATTTAGGGCCTACTGTGTGTGTATTGTTAACATTGTTCACGCATTATTTAGGGCCTACTGTGTGTGTATTGTTAACATTGTTCACGCATTATTTAGGGCCTACTGTGTGTGTATTGTTAACATTGTTCACGCATTATTTAGGGCCTACTGTGTGTGTATTGTTAACATTGTTCACGCATTATTTAGGGCCTACTGTGTGTGTATTGTTAACATTGTTCACGCATTATTTAGGGCCTACTGTGTGTGTATTGTTAACATTGTTCACGCATTATTTAGGGCCTACTGTGTGTGTATTGTTAACATTGTTCACGCATTATTTAGGGCCTACTGTGTGTGTATTGTTAACATTGTTCACGCATTATTTAGGGCCTACTGTGTGTGTATTGTTAACATTGTTCACGCATTATTTAGGGCCTACTGTGTGTGTATTGTTAACATTGTTCACGCATTATTTAGGGCCTACTGTGTGTGTATTGTTAACATTGTTCACGCATTATTTAGGGCCTACTGTGTGTGTATTGTTAACATTGTTCACGCATTATTTAGGGCCTACTGTGTGTGTATTGTTAACATTGTTCACGCATTATTTAGGGCCTACTGTGTGTGTATTGTTAACATTGTTCACGCATTATTTAGGGCCTACTGTGTGTGTATTGTTAACATTGTTCACGCATTATTTAGGGCCTACTGTGTGTGTATTGTTAACATTGTTCACGCATTATTTAGGGCCTACTGTGTGTGTATTGTTAACATTGTTCACGCATTATTTAGGGCCTACTGTGTGTGTATTGTTAACATTGTTCACGCATTATTTAGGGCCTACTGTGTGTGTATTGTTAACATTGTTCACGCATTATTTAGGGCCTACTGTGTGTGTATTGTTAACATTGTTCACGCATTATTTAGGGCCTACTGTGTGTGTATTGTTAACATTGTTCACGCATTATTTAGGGCCTACTGTGTGTGTATTGTTAACATTGTTCACGCATTATTTAGGGCCTACTGTGTGTGTATTGTTAACATTGTTCACGCATTATTTAGGGCCTACTGTGTGTGTATTGTTAACATTGTTCACGCATTATTTAGGGCCTACTGTGTGTGTATTGTTAACATTGTTCACGCATTATTTAGGGCCTACTGTGTGTGTATTGTTAACATTGTTCACGCATTATTTAGGGCCTACTGTGTGTGTATTGTTAACATTGTTCACGCATTATTTAGGGCCTACTGTGTGTGTATTGTTAACATTGTTCACGCATTATTTAGGGCCTACTGTGTGTGTATTGTTAACATTGTTCACGCATTATTTAGGGCCTACTGTGTGTGTATTGTTAACATTGTTCACGCATTATTTAGGGCCTACTGTGTGTGTATTGTTAACATTGTTCACGCATTATTTATTACTTTTACTGTTGGTTTTTATGGATAATTTATTTAAAGTATCTGAATCTGGACAATTGCGAGCCATGATTTATAAAAATTAGTTGGGTCGCCATTTTCCAGGTCGAATTCGTCCTAAATAGTATTAGACCTCATAGAGAAACTGCAGCGAGAAGCGAAAATGGATTTCGACCAAATGGATCATGAATACCGCGGATTCTAGCGCAACTGAGGCTGGTGGACAGAATTAAGTCAACGATTCTTTCTGCAGTTCTGGGAATTTTTCACTTCAAGAAAGCATTCGACTCCATTCACAGAGGTGGAATGAATTTTTTCGGTGGCATTGTATTTTTATATTGTGACACAGAAGCACAGGTACTCTCACCAGATGGCGAAACTGAGTTGTTATCAATCCTGACAGGCGTACTGCAATGTGACAGATTGGCGCCATTACTGCCATTACTATTTTGTAATTGTAATGGTTTACGCAATGAGGACGGCCGGGCGGGGATGAAGATCTGGGATTCACACTACAAGAACGCAGAAGTAGTAGATATCCGGCAACTACAGTCACAGACACCGACTTCGCGAATGATCACCAGATATTCTTTGGACTTTTGTGGACGAAAAGTCCCGGGACAAATACAACTACAGTAGATACTTCGAGAAAAGTGAAATAAAATGTTATACCGTTTTCTTTTATAAGCAAATCAATCAATGAAAACGATTACATTGTCTATTAATATATCTATATATCAAACATCAATGAGCAGACAAATTTATAAACATTTCTAGAATCAATAAATAAATAAATAATATTCACAATATTTATGAATTCCGCAAATTCATTGGCATAAGAGCCACATGATATTCTATCCAAGATGTCTCGAATACCAAACAATCAGATAGTGGCGCGTATTGACCGCAACTGAAATAATGTACAGTTTATTGTCATGGTTAGAAAATACCGCCACTGTAACCTGCTCCGTTCCCTTAATGTTTTTAATTAAATTAAATTAATTTTTCAAACCCGCTAAAATTTATTTTGTGTTTGCGGTCATTTTGCGCCATTGACTCCAAACAATATACGCAAAAATAGTTATAGGAAAGAAGGCAATTAACGAAAGCTACCAAACGATATATATAAGCTACCATCATGGTTAAACTACAGTAGGGGCGAAATCTTTCCATTCACTGGTGGGAGGGTTCATTTCAGGCTTTCGGCATTAGATTTATTCACTAAATAAAAAATATATGAACCATAATTCGAATAATAGCACTTTTATTTCAAATAAACTCACTGAAATTCACTGAAATACAGCTACATGCTGTTGTTGGCTTGCTCATTAGTCCTGCATAAATTGGAAAATATTTTGCATTATATATGTACGGAATAGTAGCGTGATTTACGAATTAGTAAACTGATTGAGTCGTATTGTATCTCAGTAAATGTGCGGTCAACATTATCATTATTGTAACAGTTCATCTACTTACCCACCCTACTTTATTTGTGCTTAATTATGTAACTTTGTATGTACGCTGTACTGTTATTTACTACTGTTTGTTGTATCTAACGTGTACGAAATTAACAATTAAATTAAATTAAATTGACTGACGTAAATATTGGTATTGTGTACCAGCCTGCTGCTGATTCGTAGTTCATTAAATAACTACCGCGCTACCGGTAGACCAGTAGAGCCAATTATTTAATATTATATGTCTATCGTCATCATCTAAAATATTCCCAACTACTACCAGTACGCGTTTCACAATCCTTGCACTACTAGGAACATCTCTTGATTTGACGCCAAAATACTAAAAAAAAAAGACTCTGACTCTACCAGTCTGCTGGTAGATAGGCCTAGTTAGTTAATAAACTAGACATATGCGCTGGACTTGGACCGTAATACCACCACTAGGATCGGCATGCTGCATTGCAGCTGCATTTTTAAGAATGCTGTGCCGGCTTGTCGACAAAATTGCGCCGCCACAACTCCCTATCACCCATGACATTTGATAGATCATCCGCATCTTCAAGGCCAGAGTCCTTTAAGATGAGTCTCAAGAAAGTCATGGGCTGTCCACCATGCTTATTCACTCCATGAGGCTGCCAAAGTACAAGATTATGCACTGGCTGGTCCTCACGGCGAAAGCAATGTCCTGCAAAGCGGAGGCGATTATGTTCTAGTGTCAAGCTTGGGGGAACCAATGAGACACCTCCAATGTTATATAGTGTCTGGTTGGAGATGTGTGCATTGTACTTGACACAATGAACCCGGCGTAGCCTTCTTGTGAATGTGCCATCGAAAGATTTGGTGTCCTCAGCAGTTAGAGCCTAGCATGAACTCCCATCGAGGAGTACTGGAACTGCAGCTGCTAAATAATCGGACCTTAAGTTTCCGATTAATTCTCGGTGACTTCCAAATCCTGGAAAGCCTATTCAAGGCTGCCCATGCCTTTCAATTACGTATTCGAAGGTCCTCACCTGACTTCCGGATCCAAGATCCCAGGTAACAGAAGTCGTCCACATGCTCAAGCATACCATCCTTTGAGCTTATGCTCATCCGATCAGAGACTTGCTGAGGACTTTCAAAATTAACTGTCAAAATTTTGGTCTTTTTGGAGTTAATAAAAAGACGTTACTCCCTTGGTTTAAATGCGATCATATATACCATGTAAATTAATTCAACAAATATAATATTTTAATATAAAGTTGTCGTTTGGTTTAGTATTCAAATGAATAATCCTCTAATTTTGTGAGCGTGCAAACATTAAGAATACTTGCTCCAAAGTGGTTTGGGTCACCGCGTAATCTTCTAGATTTAATTCCTCTTTAGCAGTTTCCATGGTGGAGAACAAATAGGCCCATTTGAGCGATTGATCCAAAACTTGGTAGGTAACAATTCCTTGATGTTGGTCTTTCAGTAAAGAGCCAGGAAACTTGGTTTCTATAAAATCTTTCACTTTGTTAATATCACCACCATTCGACGCTTTGGATTTTGCAATAACAGAAAATCCCTGGCCAAATTTTGATTTGAGATGTTGAGTAGATCCCAAGCACTTAAACTGACCATTGACCATGATTGCTAGCCTAGTGCACAATGCCTCACATTCCTCCATACTATGCGATGTTATTATTATGGATGTTCCATTATCACGCACTCTACAAAGAGCATTCCAGATTACTCGTTTAGAAACCGGATCCATTCCTGCCGTGGGTTCATCAAGGAAGATCACACTCGGATTGCCAACAACAGCTATAGCTGTGCTCAACTTGCGTTTATTCCCACCACTATAAGTCTCTGTTAATTTGTCAGCAAATAATTGAAGTGAAAATTGTGAAATTAAATCGACACACATTTCTTTAATGTATCTTTCTGGTATACCTCGGAGTCTGGCAAACATCTGCAATGTTTCATAACCCGTCATCTGTCCTATCAGAGCATCAAACTGTGGACAGTAACCCATTAATTGTTGTGCATTCTGTAATTGGTTTCTAATGTTAAATCCACCTATATATGCTGTTCCAGATGTCATCATTAGATCTCCTGTTGCCATTTTAAAAGTGCTCGTCTTTCCAGCCCCATTAACTCCTAAAAGCCCAAAGCATTCACCATTTGGAACAGCCAAACACACATCATTAACCGCAACTATACGATTCACCTTAAACTGATTGTAAACTTTATGCAAATGATCTAGAACGAATTCAAACCCTTTATGGGAATTTGCATCTCTTGCATTGTCTACAATGCCTCTTTCACGAGCAACATCTTCATCAAGTAAAGAGTTGATATCATTATCATAATTGTCGACTTGTTTTCTACACACCATGGCAAAACATGCCAGAATAACTTTTCTTACAAATCCGGTTTCAATTAAAAACAATATAACCCAAAGAATAACACATTCTGCCATCATGAACACTAAGTATCTGCCAATTCCGGGTGGCTCCCAAGCAATATAATTTTCCTCATAGAAAACAGCTGTGCCTTTTCCCAATTCACATACAAATTTTATAAGATCACTTTTGTTGCAAGTATCCAATGTGATGTAGTTTTGGTACATGTTAACCAAACAGGTAACCAGACAGTAATTCGGTATGCAACTAAATCCCCAGTCAAGTGCATCTCCTATATCTACTTCACCTACGGCTCGTAGTATAAAAACAGCAAGCATAGGAAGAATGCCAAATACTATGTTGAGCATTGAGCAGATGATAAAAGCTGTTGATGCAACAGAGAATAAAAACTGCAAACAATACATAAGAGGCAGTATGGATAATGAGAAGATCACAAGGAACAAGAAAACTATCCATATTCGGCCATCTGGAGTATAAGGTTCAGTTCCAAATGCCACAAAAACCACTAGTATCAAGAGGTTTGGTATAAGCATGTTTATCAAATCCCATGCATAGGTTGATGCCCAGAAGTTAATAGGACGAACGCCAGAAACATATTGAATATGTTTTGCACCAACTGCTCGCTCTGATACCAGAAACAAAACAAAGCTCCCACTCAGAAAGGACATACCAAACCCAACATAAAAGGCGATTATAAATGCCTGAATGGAACTGGCTCCGGAATTCAGATCCTTTGTCTGTTCTTCTAAGGTCCGTGGTAATGGGAAATTTATAGTAGTTATCCGGGATGCTCCACTTAACAGCATCAAAAGAGAATTACTGACAGCATTTAGTGATTGTGATGGAGAATGGAAAGGTTGGTTGTTAAAATATGCTGTAGCTATTACAGCATTACCATCAACATTAAAGTCACTGGAAACTATATACTCATTTACATATACACTGAGGTGTTCAACACCTCGACTATATAAGTAATCATTTAGTGTAACACTTGTAGATGGTTGTACAACATCAACATCAGCTGCTCTTATAAAGTTATTGTATGTTTCACCAATGTTTAAAAATGGAGATGGAGTGGCTGTTGAAACTATTTGATAAGCAGCTTGAGTAGGACCATACTGGGAAATGTTCATCACCAAAGATAGCGAATCACCCCTTCCTGGAATGAAAATATTTGATAAAAGGGCAAAAATAGTAGAAAATATTGGAAGAGCAAGTTGAGCAATTAAAATTTTACGATTTCGTCGTGAATGAAGAACACGTTTGGTAAACATTGCCCGGAATTGGCGCATAAAAAGTTGAATTCCAACATATGAAACAAAATTACAGTTATTTTGAGAGGCCGATAATCCTACATCATTCTCCAAAGATCCGACAGCAAAATCTTTCCGAATATCAACTTTACCATCACCAATATTGTTATAAGATATGCATTTGTGTTCAACATCATTGTTACTCGAGTACATTGGATTGACATGCGATAACTTTTGCAATCTATCTTCGTCTTCTCTATTTAGATCAGAATCTTCCGCTTCTTTACTAACTTTGAAGAAAACCTCTTCCATTGTGGTAATGGATGCGCCATAACTATTGATACCATATAGATCCTTGTTATCCTCCAACTCGGTAAATAGTTGAGCAAATTTCTCTCGCTGCTCAGCAGGAAGGATAAAGGTTACTTCTGCAGCCACATTTGACTTACAGAGAGAATTGGAAACAATTGATTGAATTCTGGAAGTTAAATCATTTACATTGCATGATGGCTGCTTCACTATAGACATGTGGTAACCAACACCATATTTTTTCTTCAGAAACAATGGGGTACCATAACATTGCATATTACCCAGAGCCATTATACCAATTCTATCACCTAGTAAGTCAGCCTCTTCCATAAAGTGTGTAGTTAGTAAGATGGTTCTCCCTTGTTTATTTTGGTTTATCAGATCCCATGTGAATCGACGGGCAGCTGGGTCCATTCCTGTTGTTGGTTCGTCCAGAAGAACAATCTTAGATCCACCAGTAAAAGCAATTCCTAAGGATAACTTCCGTTTCATGCCACCTGACAATGTCTTTGCCTGATTACTTATTTTATCTTCTAATGCAAGGGAAGCAATTGTTGAAGATATTTCCTTTCTCACCAGTTCTGGGTCACAAATACCTTTAAGTCGAATGAAGAATTCAAGATGTTCTCTAACAGTTAGTGTGTCAAAGAGTAAATTATGCTGAGGACAAATGCCCAGACTTTTTCGTACTTTGTTAATATCTGAGGCAATGCTGAAACCATTGACCACAGCAGTGCCACTTGATGGAGGAAACAAACCAGTGAGCATAGAGATGGTCGTAGTTTTACCTGCTCCATTCTTTCCCAAAAGTGCTGTAATTTCACCTTCATACAAATTGAAACTAACATCATCAACAGCTGGCTTCGACATGTTTACAAACTTTTTTGTCAAATGTCGAACACTAATCCCAGGGGAAAGATCGAATGGATCGTCTTCAAAGTAATTCGAATGCGTGGATGTGGATGGTAAACTTTGCAGTTTATAATTATCTGAAATCTGTGGACACCAGTAGCTTTGGGTGAGAGGAAAGAACCATCTCTTGGGAACACCAAATTCACCAGGAAACACATTAGATATATACCATGTCAAAATACCATAAAAAATGCAATCACCAATAAGAATAAGAAACACATATAGCATCATAAAGTTATCATCGACGGACAATTCAAGTGCCACATTGTTCCATTGTATTCCAGATCCTTTGCCCTCCCATTTTGCCATTGTCTGAGCACCCATACTCATTCCTATGTTGGGAATCAACATTACTATGATCTTAGTTGGGAGGTTCATCAATTCATAATTAGGTGAGATAAAACTATATGGTACATATGACAAGAACCAAATAATCCCGCCAACACCTGCTGCAGTACGAGCCTTTGAGAATAAAGTAGAGACAAAAAAGCAAAACCAAACAGACGAAAGATAATAGAGAGATAGGTATACAAACACTACACTCCAACTCCCACGCCCCAGAACACCACCACTCTCAGTTGTATGTATACACAACAATAATGTAACACAGATATTAATGAAAGTCAATAATAATAGGTAATGTATAAACCAAGCAGTCCAATGCAACCAGGCATTGAGACCCATTATCTTCATAGTTTCGTGTAGTTTCGTTTCTTTCTCGAGAACAATCGATCGAATTATGTTTATAGCAATAAATAAAATACTCAACATCAGAAGAAAAGGCATAAATGATTGTATCATAGAAACAAATGGGTCATCATCGAATGGAGGAAATGGGGTCCTTTTCATCTTAATGTTTATATTGCTGGTTGTAGTAGCTACACTATTTATGTGAGCCAAATCTATAGCTTGTTGAATGTGAAGAAAACCTTCATTAAAGTAACCTAAACAAAAGAAAATGGGGTCATTATATTACTGACAAATAGTAGGGGGCAAATGTCAATCAGTGATACAAATATAATTTTAGGAGTTGATATTAATTGAATATTATATTTCCCTATATTTTTTCGCCTAGAAGGTTACCGAGACAACATCAGCTAGCTGGTCGAGGTTGAAAATGAATTCCCCCAGACCACACACACTGAAGTCCAGACCTACTGTAGTGTGCTGTTCAAGCCGACTACCTTCTGTGAGTCATCCCAACTGATGAATGCGAGATAACCCCTATGTTGATGGGTCCGCCAGACTACTTTTCGATTTGACTGTGAAACATTTAAATGAAATGTAAAGATGAATTTAATCAAGTCTAAAAAAAGGGGGTCCACGTCATCAGGAAATGACATTAATTATGGGTCATGGAGAATATAAATAATTATAATAATGTTAACTATTTTTCATCGCTTAACATTTTTTGCCAAAATGGGTAGAAAATTATGTGAAGTGTTTCAAGTCTGAAAATTTCTTATCCTTTTTTTGAGATAAAGACCCTAAAATTTACATCACTATTTATACTATTGTTCTATAATTTAGCGATTTTTACCTATTAGTATATAAACAAAATCTGCACGTATAATTTTTATTAGATTTATAGTAGAATTCCCGCGCTAACCGGGATTATTCCCCCCTTCATTGTCTTCCTGATTTCGCGGTGTAGCAAGCCGCGATCTACCCCACAAGTCTTTGGTTCTCCAAGTTGCTTGAATAAACGACGACTTGGCTTTGTTGCTGATTGGAGAGGAATGCATCCGAATGGAATAATTTAAACTGTTACTTGGAACATTTGTATAGAATGTGACTCCTCCAAGAGCCGAAGTGTTAGTTGAGTTGGGTAAGCGACTTATTGCGCTGAAATACTCCAGCATATCAACTTCATCTGGGAAATCTTTCACTGTTAAATGTAAAATATGGTAATAAATACTATCGATGATAGCATATTGTAATTGTATGTTAAGTGAAATATTATTTACCATTCAATTCTTAAAGTAACTGCAATTAATTGTATAAAAACAAGTCTAGCGTAAAAAGTATATATGAACTTTATTAATATTCATAAACATCACAATATTAAAGCTAATAAATTAATCATTCAGAAATTCGATAAGTTGACAATAATGTAACAAAATCATCATATATCATAATATATTCATAAAATATATTAATTATATAGTATCAGGGTAGTTTAGAGTAACCAAACAATAGTTTGTAATTTGCTGTAAATAAATTTAGGGTGAAAAAATATAACCAATCACTTTATAGGATTACAGTAAGAGGCGTTTTAGAATCCCAGAGCCACAGAGGATTGTCATAGATTAGTATTATTATTATAATATTATTATGACTACCTCCAAGGAGTATATGATGAGATGTGTGTGGGGGTGTGTTGTGTGTGTCCATGACCTACTATAACAGGTCATGTTATATTATATCATGGTATGTCATGTCCTGTGGGGCGAGACACGTAGTCGGCGAGCCTTGGCATACGGTTCATATAGGGCAAATGGGGCATGTCCGTCTGTCTGTCCGTCCGTCTGTCTGGTAAATGTTTGAACGCGAATTTCTCTGCATCGCTGGTTCGGAATTGAACCAAACTTAGTAGGTAAGTAGTAGAGAGAAAGTTTAGAAAGTTTGTAAAGTTTGGTGAAAAATCATGCAGTCTGACGTCAGCTACGACAGATTATGTAGTTTTTAGAAAATGTTAAATTTCTCGGGAAGGCTCATGTAGTCTATCTCATGTAGTCTCATGAAGTCTATCTTTTACGAAATTGAAAAGTTAAGACATTTAATTGGGGACCCGCTAGAGACTCAGAAGTAATGACATAGGCCTACCGGTACGGTACTGCTGTACAGTGCTGCACTGGTAAGTACGAAATTGCAAAATAACAATTTGACACCACCTAGCGGATTAACATATGATTGTATATCGAATGAATACATTTATAGCATGGGATATTGGGTCCAAACTAGACATGCCCCATTTGCTCTATATGAACCGTATGCCAAGGCTTGCCGACTACGTGCTGCGCGAAGTCCCCACGAACGTGTTATAGTAGGTCATGGTGTGTCGGAAGCCAATATTATAACCAGCCATTGTAATTATAATTGTTCTCTGGGATGGATTTAAGTTTTGCTGCAAGAAGGACCCACTACTCGTGTTATCATTCGAATTAACTATCAGATAATATTGATGGATGAGTTTCGGACACGTTAGTAATTAAGTGACTATCTACATTGGAAGATGAAGTAGAGAAGTTTTGCCCTTTACTGAGCAGATGCGAGAGCCATGCGCCTCGATAACACAAAACTGTTCTCGAAGTATAGGCAATGTATTAAGGGAGTATTAGGTGCTTCTTCTCGGAAAAGTTATTAAAATTGGAGAGTTTTTGAAAATTGATTAAAAGTAATACCAACCCAGGAGTTAATTGAAATTCCGAATTAAAAATAGGATTTCGAAGGGGCAGGTATGTATTACTTTAAAACCCTAATAAAAATTCCACCTATATAAATAAAAGATATACTTAAATATTATAATGAGCAGAGGCTGTGCATGAGCTTTAGGCCTGTTAATAAAAGTGTAAATGTGTGGCGTCACATAGAAAGGGTTCAAATACCAAAAAAATCTATTTTCACTTTTAATATACTTTAATAATTCACAATACTAATAATAGTGTATAAATAAAAACGGTTAAAGTAATGCATAGTAATCGAAACCTTATTTAGTTCAGATTTTATCGAGATAGTGGAGGCCCTGAGGTATGATGACAAGACAGTCTAGGGAGTGTAGAAGTGTACAGGAGTTCCCATAGAATTTACTGATACACATATCATCTTTGACGTTACATTGGCATTTGGTGCAGAGCTTAAAGTAGTATCCGTGGCTACTTACTGTAGTCTCTTTAAAAATACGATTTTATAATTAATTAATTCAACTCACATGTGACTCCAAGACTTGCTGCGGCTGCGCCCATGATTGTGTTAGTGTCAGCATTGTTGGGGTTGTAGGAAATCTCCCAGTGGCCTCCCAGTGGAGGACGGAGACCCGGGGGTGGGAAGGTATTCAACTGAAATAATGTAGGGTTTTATTGATTTTAACCCTTTACAGTACTACTGTATTCTGGATAATCTTAAAGCACATGTTAACTTTCGTTTCCTGTTTTGTTTCCCTTAACTCGGCATCTGTAACCTGGTCCTTTACAAACCTGCCTATAGCACGGTAGTTTTGCACGTTTCTAGCCCTCAATTTGGCTTGTTTGGGGAGAGAGGAGGGTGGGGGGGGGGGGAGTGGGGGGGGGGGGGGGGGGGTAGGGGGAGTGGGGTCTACGATATGAAACTGCTACTGCGAGTCATTTTTACAAGTTCGAGGCTTAGCGAATTACAGTACCGGTATTCATATCGCAATACTTTTTATTGTCCGTTTAAATCCTTTTTTTGTCCTTTTTTTTTTACTTTTTATGTCCTCCAGAAATCTACCGTTAGGTTCCATGCTACCGGTTTCTCTACTGCTGTTCTCTCAGGCTATCAGTACCGGTATTACAGTAGTATATAGAGCACTATTTTGCAGAATTGCATGTACAGATGTAGGTATAAAGCAGGTATTTTAGGTATTTTAGCACCGGCACCGGCACCGGAACTGCTGTAGGCCTACTGTGCAGCCTACCATTTAAATACGGTACTGGTAGGCCTACCGGCTGACCGGTTGTTTTATGGTTAGAAAATCCCGCCTCTGTAACCTGCTCCTTCCCCTGATTTGGTAAAGTGACCGTTTATTGTTTTGGTTAGAAAGGCCCGCCTCTGTAACCTGCTCCTTTCCCTGATTTGGTAAAGTGACCGTTTATTGTTTTGGTTAGAAAATCCCGCCTCAGTAACCTGCCCCTTTCCCTCAATTAGTTAATGATCGTTTATTGTTTTGTTAGAAAATCCCGCCTCTGTAACATGCTCCTTTCCCTCAATTAGTTAAGTGATCGTTTATTATTTTGGTTAGAAAATACCGCCTCTGTAACCTGCTCCTTTCCCTCAATTTAATTAAGTGATCGTTTATTGTTTTGGTTAGGAAATTCCGCCTCTGTAACCTGCTCCTTTCTCTCAATTGGTAATGTTATCGTTTTATTGTTTTGGTTAGAAAATCCCGTCTACTGTAACCTGCTCCTTTCCCTGATTTGGTAAAGTGATTGTTTATTGTTTTGGTTAGAAAATCCCGCCTTTGTAACCTGCTCCTTTCTCTCAATTGGTAATGTTATCGTTTATTGTTTTGGTTAGAAAATCCCGTGTCTGTAACCTGCTCCTTTCCCTGATTTGGTAAAGTGACTGTTTATTGTTTTGGTTAGAAAATCCCGCCTCTGTAACCCGCGCCTTTCCCTCAATTAGTTAAATGATCGTTTATTGTTTTGGTTGGAAAGGCTCGCCTCTGTAACCTGCTCCTTTCCTTCATTTGGTAAAGTGACTGTTTATTGTTTTGGTTAAAAAATCCGGCTTTAACCTGCTCCTTTCCATCAATTGGTAATTGTTTTTGGCTATAAAATGAGTGTTTTGCTACGTCATGTGGTTATCGATTATCGACAACAACCACAAACTATTAAATTTAGAGTCTTTTACCACAGGCGCATATGGAAATCTATTTCATAGTCTATAAATTATGGAATGTTTTGGCACAGGCATAGTGAAACCAACTGTCCGACAGACCAGAAATCAACAAATTTTGAATGTTTTGGCATAGGCATGTTGAAATCAACTGTCTGACAGTCCAGAAATCAGCAGTCTGATAGTTTGAAGAAATACATACATAAAAAGTCATTAAAAGGACAACAAAAGTCATTAAAGGGAAAACAAAAGTCATTATGCACAATTCGTAAAAAAAGGAGGACAAAAAAAGTTAAATAAAAGGACATAAAAAATCACTGCCTATTCATAAGTGTGAGTCAGTGTGGGTGAATATGGGTTAAATGTCAAGTCATATCGCAGACTAACTTACATCAAAGGCAGTGTAGTTGACGCCATCCGGGTAGTATGTATGTGTAACGGTGGTGCGAATGCCAACCAGAAGCGCCGCGAACAGAATCGGCAACAATACTTCGAATAGAGTTACAATAGGTTTTCGGCGTTGGAGTAAGAAATTCTTCCACAATAATAATCTGAGTTGGTAAATCCACTCCATTCTTCATAGAAATCAGGTTCGCACAGGTGTATGTGATGTATAACACCAAACAACTTAGGTACAGAATGTTGTTATTGTTAAATAGGCCTACATTAAAAAAGAGGGGGTAAACAGATTTTGTAATGTTTCTAGACTACAATTACCAAATAATGTTACAATCACCTGCATTTCGATGAGTCTAATTACTGAAACCGTAAAGCTTTCAATATTTTGCTTTGCCCACAACTGAGAATGTTGAATTTGAAAGAATGTTGAAAGTGGCTAAATGATTGAAAACAATGCCTGAGGGCATTTTGATATTGGTAACTGAATTCACATGGGCACAAGGTAGAACGAGTGTAATTGGCGTAATATCGGCGGAGACACTTTTTTAAAGCGTTTGTGGCTAATATTGAAAGCAAAAAACTATCCATATTATCGGGATGTCAAACTATTTTTTTGTTTCAGATTCCGTGCGATCACATTAAATTTTGTAGACAAAGTCGGGGGCGGGGAGGCTATTCCGGGACGCATATTACCAATTGGAGTGTCATTTCAGCCCCTAAGACGAATTCTACTAAATACACGCCCTTTTAATAAACTATCAGTTACACATAAATCACCTGGACTCTAAAGGTATATTTATTCCGGACAGCTGTAGATCATGTGTTGTTATAATGCAGTTTACAGCAGAAGACACCCGATCCGTAACGAACGTGGCATTGTACAATCTCGGTTGTAACAAAAGCCATTAACCACCCCGCAGACCCAGACATAATGGACGAGCGTTTCCTTTACAATGTGCCCGTATAGCTGAACGATCAGGTAGTCGGCCTGTGAGATGAAATGGTGGTCAGCCATTAATATTCCCGAATCGTCTGATGTAAGATAGATTCTTGTCTTGGTTGTAGTTTGCAGATAAGAAATTAACAGAAATGTGGATGACAGTTCGGTCAGCCGGATATAACTCGTAGTTGTGTAACCGATGTTTGTAAGTCTAAGTCCAAGTTGTTTTCCCTTTACTGTAGGCCTAGAAGAGATGGTTGTCGACTCCTGAGTGCCACTTGATTTTCGCATTTTTTATGCAAGCAACGCAATTTTAGGATGACAGACACCATTACTGCAGTAAAAAGCACCCTTATGGAGATGTATATAGGGCGGAACTAGGAGAATTGCCCTCCAGACAATTGCCCCCCGGACTATTGCCCCCCGATATTTTATTTAATGAATATATTTTAAATCTTGAAATCCTTTGAATGTTTTCGTAGGGCAATTATCCGGGGGGCAATAGTCCGGGGGGCAATTGTCTGGGGGGCAATAGTCCGGGGGGCAATAGTCCGGGGGGCAATTGTCCGGGGGGCAATTGTCCGGGGGGCAATTGTCCCGGGGGCAATTGTCCCGGGGGCAATTGTCTTCGGGGGGTAATTGTCCTCGGGGGCAATTGTCCTCGGGGGGCAATTGTCCGGGGGGGGGCAATAGACCGGGGCAATTGTCCGGGGGGCAATTGCATGCGGGGGCAATTATCCTCGGGGGGGCAATTGTCCTCGGGGGTCAATTGTCCTCGGGGGGGCAATTGTCCTGTCACGATATTGGGCTTATCGGGCAATCATCTTCTTGGTAATACATTCCCATAACATAGGATACCCGCGAGGTTCTAAATGTGCGCCTATATACATATGTATTCCTAATAATTTCTACTTTTTAATTATTACCTACCTAGGCATTGTCCAACATAATCTAAAAGTTTGCCCTTAGTGATTGTTGGCTTATTTACAAGGGCGTCCTTTTTTCTACTCAGATAAATATACATTTATATATACGCTAAAAAAAGATCACGTCATAGTTTATTAGTTAAAGGCAGTTATTTTTCGTTACCGATTTTTTTTAATCATTTTACTTAGACTTTTTCAAATTATTTTTTTTTACCAATTTATTGTTCTTTTTTACCTATAAATATTACGACATCCAGACAGTCACACTATCAACTGTCAGAATGGCAGAGATAACCTTAGTTTAACATTTTAACCGAGAGAAAACACTTTAGGGATAGTCTTATCTAACCAAAACAAAAAACGATCACGTTATTAATTGTGGGAAAGGTGCAGGTTACAGAGGCGAGTTTTTCTAACCAAAACAATAAACGATCACTTTAATAATTGACGGGAAAGGAACACGTTACAGAGGCGGTTTTTCTAACCAAAACAATAGATAATCACTTTAACAATTGAGGGAAAATAGCAGGTTACAGCGACAGTATTTTCAAACTAAAACACTACTAAGTTGACCTAAAAGTACTGAAGTAATAGTAGGCCTATTTTTTATACTACAGTATTATAGACAGCAGAGTGGACTACAGTAATTTTTAGGTTATGTTTAAATTACTCTACCGGTACTAAACTATTGAGGTATTACCGGTACTGTGTACTGTACTAAATCTGTATATGATAGGCCTGTCCTGTACCTTACACGGTAGCACGATAACTGAATAAAAAATTAGGTGAAATTTTTTTTTTAAATAGGTAAAAAAATAAAAAAAATAGGTAAGAAAAAATATTTGCGTTAGTTAAATGTAGGGACAGTATTGATTAACAATAAAGTAATTAACAGTACAGTATAAAACATTGAGTGCAGTATTTTGCAACAACTGCAGTTTAGTTGCCTGCCAAAAGATTGTAGAAAGGTATAATATATAAGTTCAATAATGTTAGTGCCGTTCGTTTGTATTACATGCAGATTTCGTTCTTATAGTAATGGGATGGTCGTTAATGTACAGAAGGTGCCAAAATTGTGACATTTATTTTTGGCAAAATATTGACATGATGTGATAATTATGTTCATGATGTCATAATTATGTTTGCCGAGCTGAGCGGCCAGTTTTATAATTTATATATTTTAGTTTCACTATTATTAGTTTAGCTACATTAGCGTTAGCCTAATTGCAATTATACTACAGTAATTGCCCCCCAGCAAATTTCTTCGGGGCGAAAATACAGGTATAAAGGGTAATGTAGAGTTAGGTCCAAATCTGTATACGTGAGGTCATGTAGCATTAGGTCCTGTAGCGTTAGGTCCTGTAGCGTTAGGTCCTGTAGCATTAGATCCTGTAGCGTTAGGTCCCGCAGCTTTAGGTTCTGGCGCATTAGGTCCTGTAGCGTTAAGTCCTGTAGCGTTAGGTCCTGTAGCTTTAGGTCCCATAGCGTTAGGTCCCGTAGCTTTAGGTCCCGTAGCGTTAGGTCCTGTAGCGTTAGGTCCTGTAGCATTAGGTCCTGTAGCGTTAGGTCCCGCAGCTTTAGGTTCTGGCGCATTAGGTCCTGTAGAGTTAAGTCCTGTAGCGTTAGGTCCTGTAGCTTTAGGTCCCATAGCGTTAGGTCCCGTAGCTTTAGGTCCCATAGCGTTAGGTCCCGTAGCTTTAGGTCCCGTAGCGTTAGGTCATGTAGCATTAGGTCCTGTAGCGTTAGGTCCCGTAGCGTTAGGTCCCGTAGCGTTAGGTCCTGTTGCGTTAGGTCCTGGAGCTTTAGGTCCCATAGCGTTAGGTTCTGGCGCATTAGGTCCTGTAGCGTTAGGTCCTGTAGCGTTAGGTCCTGTAACGTTAGGTCCTGAAGCGTTAGGTCATGTAGCATTAGGTCCTGTAGCGTTAGGTCCCGTAGCGTTAGGTCCCGTAGCGTTAGGTCCTGTTGCGTTAGGTCCTGGAGCTTTAGGTCCCATAGCGTTAGGTTCTGGCGCATTAGGTCCTGTAGCGTTAGGTCCTGTAGCGTTAGGTCCTGTAGCGTTAGGTCCTGTAGCGTTAGGTCCTGTAGCATTAGGTCCTGTTGCGTTAGGTTCCGCAGCTTTAGGTTCTGGCGCATTAGGTCCTGTTGTGTTAGGTCCCGTAGCGTTAGGTCCTGTAGCGTTAAGTCCTGTAGCGTTAGGTCCTGTAGCTTTAGGTCTTGTAGCGTTAAGTCCTGTAGCGTTAGGTCCTGTAGCTTTAGGTCCCGTAGCGTTAGGTCCCGCAGCTTTAGGTTCTGGCGCATTAGGTCCCGTAGCGTTAGGTCCCGCAGCTTTAGGTTCTGGCGCATTAGGTCCTGTAGCGTTAGGTCCTGTAGCGTTAGGTCCCGTAGCGTTAGGTCCTGGAGCTTTAGGTCCCATAGCTGTAGGTCCTGTAGCGTTAGGTCCCGTAGCATTAGGTCCTGTAGCGTTAGGTCCCGTAGCGTTAGGTCCTGGAGCTTTAGGTCCCATAGCTGTAGGTCCTGTAGCATTAGGTCCCGTAGCGTTAGGTCCCATAGCTTTAGGTTCTGGCGCATTGGGTCCCGTAGCGTTAGGTCCCGAAGCATTAGGTCCTGTAGCATTAGGTCCTGTAGCGTTAGGTCCCGCAGGTTTAGGTCCTGTAGCATTAGGTCCTGTAGCGTTAGGTCCCGCAGGTTTAGGTCCTGGCGCATTAGGTCCTGTTGTGTTAGGTCCCGTAGCGTTAGGTCTTGTAGCGTTAGGTCCTGTAGCGTTAGGTCCTGTAGCATTAGGTCATGTAGCGTTAGGTCCTGTAGCGTTAGGTCATGTAGCGTTAGGTCCTGTAGCGTTAGGTCCTGTAGCGTTAGGTCCTGTAGCGTTAGGTCCTGTTGCGTTAGGTCCCGCAGCTTTAGGTTCTGGCGCATTAGGTCCTGTAGTGTTAGGTCCTGTAGCATTAGGTCCTGTAGCTTTAGGTCCTGTAGCGTTAGGTCCCGCAGCTTTAGGTTCTGGCGCATTAGGTCCTGGAGCTTTAGGTCCCATAGCTGTAGGTCCTGTAGCGTTAGGTCCCGCAGGTTTAGGTCCTGGCGCATTAGGTCCTGTTGCGTTAGGTCCCGTAGTGTTAGGTCCCTAGCTTTAGGTCCTGTAGCGTTAAGTCCCGTAGCGTTAGGTCATGTAGCGTTAGGTCCTGTAGCGTTAGGTCCTGTAGCATTAGGTCCTTGAGCTTTAGGTCCCGTAGCTTTAGGACCTGGCGCATTAGGTCCTGTAGCTTTAGGTCCCGTAGCGTTAGGTCCTGTAGCGTTAGGTCCTGTAGCTTTAGGTCCCGTAGCGTTAGGTCCTGTAGCGTTAGGTCCTGTAGCGTTAGGTCCTTGAGCTTTAGGTCCCGTAGCTTTAGGACCTGGCGCATTAGGTCCTGTAGCGTTAGGTCCTTGAGCTTTAGGTCCCGTAGCTTTAGGACCTGGCGCATTAGGTCCTGTAGCGTTAGGTCCTGTAGCGTTAGGCCCTGGAGCTTTAGGTCCCGTAGCTTTAGGTCCTGTAGCTTTGGGTTCTGGCGCATTAGGTCCTGTAGCTTTGGGTTCTGGCGCTTTAGGTCCTGTAGCGTTAGGCCCTGGAGCTTTAGGTCCCGTAGCTTTAGGTCCTGTAGCTTTGGGTTCTGGCGCATTAGGTCCTGTAGCTTTGGGTTCTGGCGCTTTAGGTCCTGTAGCGTTAGGTCCCGTAGCGTTAGGTCCCGTACAGTAGCATACATCTGACTGTTGATTCTCAATTAATCTATTCTACAATATTCCTAACTCTCGTTTATTGTTTTGGCTCCTTTCAACTCGGCTCTGTAACCTGCTCCTTTACTAACCTGCCTGGTTTTGGAGGCAGTCTCGTCCTACTGACCTAATGGCACGGCCCTAACGCTACCAGTACCGAATGCCACGGCCCTACCGCTGCCAGGACCGAATGCCGAGGCCCTAATGCTACCAGGACCGAATGCCACGGCCCTAACGCTACCAGGACCAAATGCCACGGCCCTAACGCTACCAGGACCGAATGCCACGGCCCTAATGCTACCAGTACCGAATGCCACGGCCCTAACGCTACCAGGACCGAATGCCACGGCCCTAACGCTACCAGGACCGAATGCAACGGCCCTAACGCTACCAGTACCGAATGCCACGGCCCTAACGCTACCAGGACCGAATGCCACGGCCCTAACGCTGCCAGGACCGAATGCTGCGGCCCTAACGCTACCAGGACCGAATGCCACGGCCCTAACGCTACCAGGACCGAATGCCGCGGCCCTAACGCAGCAGGACCGAATGCCACGGCCCTAACGCTACCAGGACCGAATACCACGGCCCTAACGCTACCAGGACCGAATGCCACGGCCCTAACGCTACCAGGACCGAATGCCACGGCCCTAATGCTACCAGTACCGAATGCCACGGCCCTAACGCTACCAGGACCGAATGCCACGGCCCTAACGCTACCAGGACCGAATGCAACGGCCCTAACGCTACCAGGACCGAATGCCACGGCCCTAACGCTACCAGGACCGAATGCCGCGGCCCTAACGCAGCAGGACCGAATGCCACGGCCCTAACGCTACCAGGACCGAATACCACGGCCCTAACGCTACCAGGACCGAATGCCACGGCCCTAATGCTACCAGGACCGAATGCCACGGCCCTAATGCTACCAGGACCGAATGCCACGGCCCTAATGCTACCAGGACCGAATGCCACAGCCCTAACGCTACCAGGACCGAATGCCACGGCCCTAATGCTACCAGGACCGAATGCCACGGTCCTAACGCTACCAGGACCGAATGCCACGGTCCTAACGCAGCAGGACCGAATGCCACGGCCCTAACGCTACCAGGACCGAATACCACGGCCCTAACGCTACCAGGACCGAATGCCACGGCCCTAATGCTACCAGGACCGAATGCCACGGTCCTAACGCTACCAGGACCGAATGCCGCGGCCCTAACGCAGCAGGACCGAATGCCACGGCCCTAACGCTACCAGGACCGAATACCACGGCCCTAACGCTACCAGGACCGAATGCCACGGCCCTAATGCTACCAGGACCGAATGCCACGGCCCTAATGCTACCAGGACCGAATGCCACGGCCCTAATGCTACCAGGACCAAATGCCACGGCCCTAACGCTACCAGGACCGAATGCCACGGCCATAATGCTACCAGGACTGAATGCCGCGGCCCTAACGCTACCAGGACCGAATGCCACGGTCCTAACGCTACCAGGACCGAATGCCACGGCCCTAACGCTACCAGGACCGAATGCCACGGCCCTAATGCTACCAGGACCGAATGCCACGGCCCTAACGCTGCCAGGATCGAATACCACGACCCTAACGCTACCAGGATCGAATGCCACGGCCCTAACGCTGCCAGGATCGAATACCATGACCCTAACGCTACCAGACCGAATGCCACGGCCCTAACGCTACCAGGACCGAATGCCACGGCCCTAACGCTACCAGGACCGAATGCCGCGGCCCTAACGCTACCAGGACCGGATGCCATGGCCCTAACGCTACCAGGACCGAATGCCGCGGCCCTAACGCTACCAGGACCGAATGCCACGGCCCTAACGCTGCCAGGACCGAATGCCACGGCCCTAATGCTACCAGGACCGAATGCCGCGGCCCTAACGCTACCAGGACCGAATGCCACGGCCCTAACGCTGCCAGGATCGAATACCACGACCCTAACGCTACCAGACCGAATGCCACGGCCCTAACGCTACCAGGACCGAATGCCACGGCCCTAACGCTACCAGGACAGAATGCCGCGGCCCTAACGCTACCAGGACCGAATGCCACGGCCCTAACGCTGCCAGAACCGAATGCCAAGGCCCTAATGCTACCAGGACCGAATGCCGCGGCCCTAATGCTACCAGGACCGAATGCCATGGCCCTAACGCTACCAGGACCGAATGCCACGGTCCTAACGCTACCAGACCGAATGCCACGGCCCTAACGCTACCAGGACCGAATGCCGCGGCCCTAACGCTACCAGGACCGAATGCCACGGCCCTAACGCTGCCAGGACCGAATGCCACGGCCCTAATGCTACCAGGACCGAATGCCGCGGCCCTAACGCTGCCAGGACCGAATGCCACGGCCCTAACGCTGCCAGGACCGAATGCCACGGTCCTAACGCTACCAGGACCGAATGCCGCGGCCCTAACGCTACCAGGACCGGATGCCATGGCCCTAACGCTACCAGGACCGAATGCCGCGGCCCTAACGCTACCAGGACCGAATGCCACAGCCCTAACGCTACCAGGACCGAATGCCGCGGCCCTAACGCTACCAGGACCGGATGCCATGGCCCTAACGCTACCAGGACCGAATGCCGCGGCCCTAACGCTACCAGGACCGAATGCCACGGCCCTAACGCTGCCAGGACCGAATGCCACGGTCCTAACGCTACCAGACCGAATGCCACGGCCCTAACGCTACCAGGACCGAATGCCACGGCCCTAACGCTACCAGGACTGAATGCCACGGCCCTAACGCTACCAGGACCGAATGCCATGGCCCTAATGCTACCAGGACCGAATGCCACGGCCCTAACGCTACCAGGACCGAATGCCACGGCCCTAATGCTACCAGGACCGAATGCCACGGTCCTAACGCTACCAGGACCGAATGCCGCGGCCCTAACGCAGCAGGACCGAATGCCACGGCCCTAACGCTACCAGGACCGAATACCACGGCCCTAACGCTACCAGGACCGAATGCCACGGCCCTAATGCTACCAGGACCGAATGCCACGGCCCTAATGCTACCAGGACCGAATGCCACGGCCCTAATGCTACCAGGACCAAATGCCACGGCCCTAACGCTACCAGGACCGAATGCCACGGCCATAATGCTACCAGGACTGAATGCCGCGGCCCTAACGCTACCAGGACCGAATGCCACGGTCCTAACGCTACCAGGACCGAATGCCACGGCCCTAACGCTACCAGGACCGAATGCCACGGCCCTAACGCTACCAGGAACGAATACCACGGCCCTAATGCTACCAGGACCGAATGCCACGGCCCTAACGCTGCCAGGATCGAATACCACGACCCTAACGCTACCAGGATCGAATGCCACGGCCCTAACGCTGCCAGGATCGAATACCATGACCCTAACGCTACCAGACCGAATGCCACGGCCCTAACGCTACCAGGACCGAATGCCACGGCCCTAACGCTACCAGGACCGAATGCCGCGGCCCTAACGCTACCAGGACCGGATGCCATGGCCCTAACGCTACCAGGACCGAATGCCGCGGCCCTAACGCTACCAGGACCGAATGCCACGGCCCTAACGCTGCCAGGACCGAATGCCACGGCCCTAATGCTACCAGGACCGAATGCCGCGGCCCTAACGCTACCAGGACCGAATGCCACGGCCCTAACGCTGCCAGGATCGAATACCACGACCCTAACGCTACCAGACCGAATGCCACGGCCCTAACGCTACCAGGACCGAATGCCACGGCCCTAACGCTACCAGGACAGAATGCCGCGGCCCTAACGCTACCAGGACCGAATGCCACGGCCCTAACGCTGCCAGAACCGAATGCCAAGGCCCTAATGCTACCAGGACCGAATGCCGCGGCCCTAATGCTACCAGGACCGAATGCCATGGCCCTAACGCTACCAGGACCGAATGCCACGGTCCTAACGCTACCAGACCGAATGCCACGGCCCTAACGCTACCAGGACCGAATGCCGCGGCCCTAACGCTACCAGGACCGAATGCCACGGCCCTAACGCTGCCAGGACCGAATGCCACGGCCCTAATGCTACCAGGACCGAATGCCGCGGCCCTAACGCTGCCAGGACCGAATGCCACGGCCCTAACGCTGCCAGGACCGAATGCCACGGTCCTAACGCTACCAGGACCGAATGCCGCGGCCCTAACGCTACCAGGACCGGATGCCATGGCCCTAACGCTACCAGGACCGAATGCCGCGGCCCTAACGCTACCAGGACCGAATGCCACAGCCCTAACGCTACCAGGACCGAATGCCGCGGCCCTAACGCTACCAGGACCGGATGCCATGGCCCTAACGCTACCAGGACCGAATGCCGCGGCCCTAACGCTACCAGGACCGAATGCCACGGCCCTAACGCTGCCAGGACCGAATGCCACGGTCCTAACGCTACCAGACCGAATGCCACGGCCCTAACGCTACCAGGACCGAATGCCACGGCCCTAACGCTACCAGGACTGAATGCCACGGCCCTAACGCTACCAGGACCGAATGCCATGGCCCTAATGCTACCAGGACCGAATGCCACGGCCCTAACGCTGCCAGGATCGAATGCCACGGCCCCATCGCACCATAATAACCGTATAAATAGGGGACAAATATTTGAGTATTAAAGACCTTTTTTCATACAGTATTATATATTACTGCAGAGATGTAGCCACTGTTATATACCAACGGGTAATGTCGGTAACCGCGGTAAAAGCGTTAGTTTTATCAAAATATTATATTGTTAAAAAGTTTTGATTTAGATGTGGAAAATCTCAACTTTGTTTAAAAAATGTTGAGTATTGCCTTCCTTCTTATGTACATTCAGATATAATTAATATTCCTATTAGGAACTATATTAATTAGGAACTACATTAAATCATTAGGCCCACGTGCTCTCAATAAAATACTATAAGAAGAGGTTGATCATTTAAACGTAATTTGTTCTATTAGGAACTACATTAACTTCCTCTCCAATCCTGGCAGCAATGCCTCCCTATACATCCCCGCATCCCTCTCCTTCATTATTATCTACTTTTTATGTTTTATCCTACAGTACACTCCTTACTTACTTCGTGGTTTATTTATCATACTCTTGGCCGAAACTTTATTACGCCACTGATCAATTATCACGTGTAACATTAACTAACAACACAATATATGAGAAATAAAGAAAGTGATAAGAGATATAAATATTTCGAGTAAGTTAATATTCTTGGTGCACCCACGCGACACCCCACTTTTTTTTTGGGAGGGCCGTGCCGTGATTGACAAGGGGGGCGAACATTCGGGCATTGCCCCCCCCCCCCCCCCACAGTGGATATGGTTCCCATACGCTTATGCCACCCGGTACCATAAATGTCGATGTGAGTAGACCTACGTAAAGGCTTTGTAACTTATTTCACGGCAGATTCTTATGACACAATAATCCCTTAAAATTTGTTGATGTCTCCAATGTGGTTGAAAAATGCGTAGAAAACGATATACCATCGAAAAGATAATAAAGAAACCTTCAAAGTTCAAACCTTCCCGCGCAAAACTACCTGTATGGGGTCCCGTTGGTTAATAGTGTCTGACATGAAGGAAGCACAACACCGAGCTAAAATTATATTTATGGGGGTTTTCGGGGTCGCTGATTTCAGTTTTATTTAAAATTAATATTATCAAGCAAAACAATTCAATTTAAAACAATTTATTTACCTCTTAATTATAAATGAAATAAATTAGTACATTAAAGGTTAAAATAAAAGCCCTCATTAAAATCTGCACTAAATGGAATAATGCACAATAAATTAGCACAATAAACTACAATAATAACTATTAAATAGATTGTTAGCGATACACACAAAGTTAACACATTAATGTTAAGGTATAAGGTTTAATATAGTCTGATCATTACATGTTCTACAGAGAAGACCGGCTACTGAGAATTAAGATAATAATTAATTGTTACATTTCGGTAACTTATTAACATTTTATTTTTATTATATATGGCCTACCGGGTGTTCATAAAAAAATATAATAAAGTAAGTGACAAAGTAAATTATACCTTTCCCTGTATTAATGACTACATCGTATGTAGAAAAACCACCACCCAATTATATTTTTGAACACCCTTTATAGCAAACCTACATATTATTCCGACAACTAGGGAATTATTAACGATAATTAATGTTAACTTATATCTAAATCTAAGAAGAGTGGATGGATACCTTGTTAGTTGTTATTGATGGTCGAAAACAGAGGGGAAAAAGGTACCAACATCAAATAGGTACGGTAATATAGTATTGGAGAAAAAAAAAGCAAAGAAAAAGTAAACATTGAGACAGCAAAAGTGCATAAAGTATGTGTCAATCTCATGCAAATTTCATTATTACATTGTATTTTTAAACAATACATTGATATACATTGACCTATGTATATATGATGCAGCAATATATGCCCTTATAATAATATCCTTAATATAAAGGAAAACAAAATGAAAATTTTATATAAAATATTCTTAGAAAAAATTTTACATTCATGTAAAAAGCATGAAGTACGATTTAAATTGAATATTATGCAAAATACAATTGAAATATTTTCTTTAACTTATTAGCAACAATAACAACTACATCGTTGTTTGAAAAGCAACACAATTTATATGTATTTCGATTTTTTCCCAGTGAGCGAAGTTCAAAATAAAAAGTAATGCAATAATGAGCACATTTGGATAATCAACAGTCTATAATAGATTCAAATGCAGCCCAATATGAAAAGTTATAATATACTGTTATATTGAATATTGTATTTTAACTTCAAAACATAATTATTATTGAATGGTTTATTAAACGCAAACGACCATGTTATGTATTTTGTAAGAATAATAAGGCAAATTTAATGTTATAATAGATACATAAATATACAAAATCAGCTCCAGTAAATTATATAATCATACCTATCAGTCAAGAAATGCGAAAACATTAAAGGAAAAAGTTCTAAACCTGCGATCGTGCAAACATTAAGAATACTTGCTCCAAAGTGGTTTGGGTCACCGCATAATCTTCTAGATTTAATTCCTCTTTGGCAGTTTCCATGGTGGAAAATAAATAGGCCCATTTGAGCGATTGATCTAAAACTTGGTAGGTAACAATTCCTTGATGTTGGTCTTTCAGTAAAGAGCCAGGAAACTTGGTTTCTATAAAATCTTTCACTTTGTTAATATCACCACCATTCGACGTTTTGGATTTTGCAATAACAGAAAATCCCTGGCCAAATTTTGATTTGAGATGTTGAGTAGATCCCAAGCACTTAAACTGACCATTGACCATGATTGCTAGCCTAGTGCACAATGCTTCACATTCCTCCATACTATGCGATGTTATTATTATGGATTTTCCCTGATCACGAACCTTACTAAGTGCATTCCAGATTGCTCTCTTAGACACTGGATCCATACCAGATGTAGGCTCATCAAGGAAGATCACACTCGGATTGCCAACAACAGCTATAGCAGTGCTCAACTTGCGTTTATTGCCACCACTATAAGTCTCTGTTAATTTGTCAGCAAATAATTCAAGTGAAAATTGTGAAATTAAATCGACACACATTTCGTTAATGTATCTTTCTGGTATACCTCTGAGTCTGGCAAACATCTGCAATGTTTCATAACCCGTCATCTGTCCTATCAGTGCATCAAACTGTGGACAGTAACCCATTAGTTGTTGTGCATTCTGTAATTGGTTTCTAATGTTAAATCCACCAATATATGCTGTTCCAGATGTCATCATTAGATCTCCTGTTGCCATTTTAAAAGTGCTCGTCTTTCCAGCCCCATTAACTCCTAAAAGTCCAAAGCATTCACCATTTGGAACAGCCAAACACACATCATTAACCGCAACTATAGGATTCACCTTAAACTGATTGTAAACTTTATGCAAATGATCGATAACGAATTCAAAACCTTTATGGGAATTTGCATCTCTTGCATTGTCTACAATGCCTCTTTCACGAGCAACATCTTCATCAAGTAAAGAGTTGATATCATTATCATAATTGTCTACTTGTTTTCTACACACCATGGCAAAACATGCCAGAATAACTTTTCTTACAAATCCGGTTTCAATTAAAAACAAGATAACCCAAAGGACAACACATTCTGCCATCATGAACACTAAGTATCTGCCAATACCGGGCGTCTCCCAAGCAAGATAATTATCACTGTAGAAAATGGTTTTACCTTTTTCCAATTCGCACACAAACTTTACAAGCGGACTTGCATTGCAAGTATCCAGCGTGATATAGTTTTGGTACATGTTAACCACACAGGTAACCAGACAGTAATTCGGTATAAAACTAAATCCCCAGTCAAGTGCATCGCCTATATCCCTTTCATCAATAAATCGGAGTATAAAGACAGCAAGCATCGTAAGAATACCAAACACAATGTTGAGCATCGAGCAAACAACAAAGGCTGTCGATGCAACAGAAAATAAAAACTGCAAGCAATACATAAGAGGTAGTATGGATAATGAGAAGATCACAAGGAACAAGAAAACTATCCATATTCGGCCATCTAGTATATAAGGTTCAGTTCCAAATGCCACAAAAACCACAAGTATTAAGAGGTTAGGTATAAGCATGTTTATCAAATCCCATGCATAGGTCGATGCCCAGAAGTTAATAGGGCGAACGCCAGAAACATATTGAATATGTTTTGCACCAACTGCTCGCTCTGATACCAGAAACAAAACAAAGCTCCCACTCAGAAATGACATTCCGAATCCAACATAAAAGGCGATTATAAAAGCCTGAAAGGAACTGGCCCCTGAATTCTGATCCTTTGTCTGCTCTTCTAAGGTCCGTGGCAATGGGTAATTTATAGTAGTTATTCGGGATGATCCTCTTAACAGCATTAGAAGAGAATTACTGACAGCATTTAGTGATTGTGATGGAGAATGGAAAGGTTGATTGTTAAAATATGATGTAGCTATAACAGAATCAGCATCCACATGAAAGTCACCAGAAACAATATATTCATTTACATAAACACCAAGGTCAGAGGCACCTGTCCTAAATAAGTAATCGTTTAGAGTATCACTCACAGGAGTTCGCAGAACATCAACATCAGCTGCAGTTAAAAAGTTACTATATGTTTCATTAATGTCTGCAAAAGTAGAAACAGATGATGCAGGAAATAATTGATAAGCAGCTTTGGTGGGGCCATACTGAGAAATGTCCATTACCAAAGGTGGGGAATCACCTTTTAATGGAATTAAAAGATTTGCAGCAAGAGCAAAAATAGTAGAACATATAGGAAGAGCAAGTTGGGCAATTAAAATTTTACGATTTCGTCGTGAATGAAGAACACGTTTGGTAAACATTGCCCGAAATTGGCGCATAAAAAGTGGAATTCCAACATATGAAACAAAACTCCATGTATTTTGAGAAGCAGATAACCCTGCATCATGCTCCAAAGATGCAGCAGCTAGATTTTTCAGCATATCAACCTTCCCATTGCCTGTTTTATTGTATGATACAGCTTTTTGATTAGCATCATTGTTATGTGCATACATTGGGTTGACATGCGATGATATTTGCTCTTCACTTTCTTCTTCTTCACAAAGACTTACATCTTCAGCTTCTTTACCAACTTTGAAGAAAACCTCTTCCATTGTGGTAATGGATGCGCCATAACTATTGATACCATATAGATCCTTGTTATCCTCCAATTCAGTAAATAATTGAGAAAAGTTATGTCTCTGTTCAGCAGGAAGGATGAAGGTTATTTCTGCAGCAACATTTGATTCACATAGTGATTTGGAAACAATCGACTGAATTATCGATGTTAAATTACTAACATCACATGATGGCTGCTTCACAATAGACATATGGTAACCAACACCATATTTCTTCTTCAAAAACATTGGTGTGCCATAGCATTGCATCTTACCAAGTGCCATTATTCCAATTCTATCACCTAGTAAGTCAGCCTCTTCCATAAAGTGAGTAGTTAGTAAGATGGTTCTCCCTTGTTTATTTTGGTTTATCAGATCCCATGTGAATCGACGGGCAGCTGGGTCCATTCCTGTTGTTGGTTCATCCAGTAGAACAATCTTAGATCCACCTGTAAAAGCAATTCCTAAGGATAACTTCCTTTTCATGCCACCTGACAATGTCTTTGCTTGAACATTCGTTTTATTTTCTAAGCATAAGGAACTAATTGTTGAAGATATTTCTTTTCTCACCAATTCTGGGTCACGAATACCTTTGAGTCGAATGAAGAATTCAAGATGTTCCCTAACAGTTAGAGTGTCAAACAGCAAATTATGCTGAGGACAAATACCCAGGCTTTTCCGCACTTTGTTAATATCTGAAACAATGCTAAAACCATTGACCACAGCAGTGCCACTTGATGGAGGAAACAAACCAGTGAGCATAGAGATGGTTGTAGTTTTACCTGCTCCATTCTTTCCCAAAAGTGCTGTGATTTCACCTTCATACAAATTGAAACTAACATTGTCAACAGCTGGCTTCGACATGTTTACAAACTTTTTTGTCAGATGCCGAGCACTAATACCAGGTGATAACTCGCATGGGTCATCTTCAAAGTATTCAGAACGCATGGATGTGGAAGGTAATCTTTGTAAGTTATTCCCTTCTGGATTAAGTGAAAACCAGTAGCTTCGAGTAAAAGGAAAATACCATCTCTTGGGAACACCAAATTCACCAGGAAACACATTTGATATATACCATGTTAAAATACCATAAAAAAAGCAATCACCCAGAAGCATAAGAAACACATATAGCATCGTAAAGCTATCATCAACAGACAACTCGCGTGCTACATTGTTCCATTGTATTCCAGATCCTTTCCCCTCCCATTTTCCCATTGTCTGAGCACCCATACTCATTCCTATGTTGGGAATCAACATTACTATGATCTTAGTTGAGAGATTCATCAATTCATAATTAGGTGAGATAAAACTATATGGTACATATGACAAGAACCACATAATCCCACCAACACCTGCTGCAGTCCGAGCACTAGAAAATAAGGTAGAAACAAAAAAGCAAAACCAAACGGATGACAGAGAATAGAGAAATAGGTATACAAACACTACACTCCAACTCCCACGCCCCAGAACACCACCACTCTCAGTTGTATGTATACACAATAATAATGTAACACAGATATTAATGAAAGTCAATAATAATAGGTAATGTATAAACCAAGCAGTCCAATGCAACCAGGCATTGAGACCCATTATCTTCATTGTTTCTTTAAGTTTGGTTTCTTTCTCAAGAACGATCGATCGTATTATGTTTAGAGCAGTGAACAAAATACTCAGCATTAGAAGAAAGGGCAGGAATGATTGGATAACTGCAACAAATGGGTCATCATCGAAGGGAGGAAATGGGGTCCTTTTCATCTTAATGTTTATATTGCTGGTTGCAGTAGCTACACCATTTATGTGAGCCAAATCTATAGCTTGTTGAATGTGAAGAAAACCTTCATTAAAGTAACCTAAACAAACGAAAATGTATTACTGACCAAAGGATAAGTAGTGACAAATTGCATTATTGGTCAGAATATAGGAGGATAATATCACATCTATATTCTAAAATGTGATTAATACTACTTATTTACAGCTGCATAGGGTTAAATCCTGTTTATTAATTCCACACTTACCTGGATTATTTCCTCCCTCATTTTGTTTCTGATTCCGCGGTGTAGCAAGCTGCTCCCTTCTCCACAAATCTTCAGTTTTCCAAGTGCCCTGAATAAACGATGACTTGGCTTTGTCGCTGATTGGAGAAGAATGCATTCGAATTGAATAATTTAAACTGTTACTTGGAACATTTGTATGGAATGTGACTCCCCCAAGAGCAGATGAGTTGGTTGAGTTGGGTAAGCGACTTATTGCACCAAAGTAATCCAGCATATCAACCTCATCTGGGAAATCTTTCACTGTTAAATGTAAAATATGATGATAAAAGTTTCCATAAATAATAGAGTATATGACATGGAGGCCAATAAACACTCTCAAATTCATACTAAATTGCAGTTAATCGATCGATAGGTATGACAATGAAAATCCTCCAAGAAGTATCACCAATGCTAGATGCACCTCCTTTAACCAGCTGTGCTGGTCAGGTTATATGTAGCCTGCACAATATGTGAACTGTACTGATTGAGTCTGCTAGTGCCTTAATCTTTTAGACTTCCACAGCCACTTAGGACTATATATTTAGACTTAACTAAATTTACCCAGTTTCCATACGCTTTACCAGAGAAGTACAGAGGAATACTCCACCGGATACTGCAGATGAATATTCTGCTGGATACTGCAGAGGAATACTCCGCTGGATACTCCATATGTCAACTTAATACTAGGTATTAATGCGTGGGAAATTGAGGTAGTTCAACGGCTCGGGTCGGGTCAGGTATCATCCTATTCTAGTAAGGTTTATTAATATGTTTCATGAATGGGGACTACAAATTCTCTAACTGGCGACACTGGAGATTGATTCGTGAGTCCGAGCCCAGATAAATTATCTACAAGGGGGTCGGTCGCGTGTAATCCGAGCACGGAATGGAAGAATCGTAATTGAAAAATTTGAGCCACGTCGATTTTTTGGCCGGATCTCATCTGGAATCAATTGTCTTATTTGATATTCCATTGCATAATTGTGTAGTTTACAACTTTTATTGGTTGAAATTAATTATTTTGTTCAGAATGATTTGGTAATCAATTAAATTTGGTTATTATAAAGAATTATAATATCTTATTATCATTGTCACTGGGGAAACTCATTAAGCAGAAATTTGCAAAGGCAGTTCAGTTCATATGACTTTTAATCCATTGATAACACTTAATTTCTCACTTTGTACCAGCTTGCGGTCTAACTAGAAAGTAAGTGGCCAAAGGCCACGGGCTTTCTAGTCTATATATATAAATTTCATGTGTCTGTCTGTCTGTCTGTCCAAGCTATACGTTTCTACACACAAGCACCAATCTGAACTCGTGATACATCGAACGAAAGCTCTCGTCACGAGCACGTGCACTGTCGCTATCTCGAGTCTTATTTTACGCGTTTGTTTGCGTGAATGCAGATTTCGTGAATTTGGTACCGGTAGCGCAGTAGGCCTAGCAGTTCATTCTGTCACTCTACATTGTAGAAGCAAAAAGGACATAGAAGTTAGGAAAGCAAAGGCTTGGGTAGCTCTATCAAAAATGGATACCATCTGAAAATCAGATCTCTCCAGGCACCTGAAGACTAAGTTCTTTCGAGCCACAGTGGAAAGTGTATTTTTATATGGGGGTGAGACCTGGACACTGACTAAATCGCTTGAACAACGAATTGATGGTTGCTACACAAGACTACTAAGGGCAGCCCTAAACATCAGCTGGAGACAACACATGACAAACGCCGAGCTTTATGGTACAATACCACCTGTATCAACCACCCTATGTGAACGCAGATTAAGATTCAGTGGGCACTGCTGGCGAAGTAAAGACGAGGTCATATCAGATCTACTTTTCTGGCAACCAACTCATGGAAAGCGTAGTCGTGGACGACTGGCCATAACATATATAGATCAACTTGAAAGGGATACTGGACTTGGGAGAAACGAAATTGCGACAACTATGGAAAATCGGGAAGCCTGGAAGGATCTCATTTCCACTGTCCGAGTTCGCTCGACCTAGTAGTAGTAGTAGTTCATATCAATGGTACAAGAAATGCTTTACAAGTTACAATATCCCAGTAATACAACACACCCGTAGCAGCTCCTCCCATCATTGTTGATATTGCTGATTTCGAATGGTTCATTGCGCGCTCTGGATACTTAAGACCCGCTTCTCTAGACTATGCTTTAGTACAACCTTTTTATGACTCGGATCATCCTTAAGGTTACTCTCACTTCATCGTAATTCACAATACATTCTGGTTTAACATCTTTCAACGTATTTTCTAAATTATTAAATAATTCATTTATGGCAGCAGCATCTACCTCAGCGCGTTTAATGTTTTGACACAGCCGAACAGATAAGTGCTCCATATAACCATAATCCATAAGCGTTCCTTGCTGCAGGACATGTAACTTTCGATTAACAAATGTCTTTGGGATCCCATGTTATTCTTCTATTTCTTTAAACGTTAGACCCCCAATCTTAGCGGCAACAGCCTCCTCAGTATAGTTATTTTTATTATATATATTTATATTTTCGTACCATTATCTAGGCTTAATTATTCACCACAATAATATGGTGAATAATAATTGGCATACCCTAATAGTACCGATACTATAAGACACATCAGTGTTAATCAAAAGTGTCAGTTAGATCTGTATGTACCAGTGCGATAGTGTTAGTACAATATTACTAACAGGCCTAAAGTGAAGGTATAATACTGCAGTACGGTACTAAATATCAGAATATACTTCCCTGTCTAATTTGCTGAAGAATATTGAATTGTGTTTCGCAGATGTTTCTTAAATTTTAATTCTTCCACTAAAAATCCATAAAGCGTGTTATCCCACTTCGCCCCAAAAAATGTCCCACTTCGCCCCAAGTCACAAATATTTCAATTTTAGTAATAAATAATATAGCCACAAACGCAAGAATTGGATAATATGAAGTTTATGTATGTGACATATAGAAAATGTTAGGTACAAGTGCTACAATAAACAAATTTCCACACCAGAGGAAATTTTCAGAATTCTTTTTTTGTCATTTTTGGTATCTTTGATATATATTTTATATGCATCTTGAAATTACATTGCCTCCGTGTACTCCGTGTATTCTAATTTTTCTTGGTTATATAATTCAAGTATATTTTGAAATGTTAAAAAATTGATAGAATTTAATTTTATAAAAAGTTATAGCAAAATTGAACTTTTTCCTGAAAAACCCCTCTTCACCCCAGTATTTCCACTTCACTCCGGTATTTATAATAGACCACAGTTCTAAAATTCTGAAATAATTAGTTTGCTAATTTAATTATGATTTGGTGCTATTAAATTTATTGACATATCTACATTACTATTGTGACAAAGTACCGGTAGCGCTATTTAATTTAAATTAGTTATTCATAAATATTGGTTAGATTATGACAAATTGTTAAATTAAATAAATTTGAATTCGAACTGATTAATAAATTGTAGTAGTATGTGTACGGTTTAGGCCCTACTGTATTCTTTGGTTTGTAAGTTTTATTGGCGGTAAATTCAAATTCTACTAGACTGATTGATTTTGTGCTGTATGTGAGTGAGAGCATTTCGGTATTTGATAAAGACCCGTAATGGGCCGAAATATAATATAGCTTTCTTTAACTGACAGTTGTTATTCGCAGTGGTAGTTCCTTTGGTAACATATATATACTGATATATAATAATATTTTAAGAATTCAAAAAGTGACAACTTATATGATCAATCACTAAAAATTAATTTTTTTAATATTAGCTTTCGATAGCTCTCTCTATCTTTTTCAAATAAACGATATTCTAGAATTATTGCACTACAAATAATAATACTACCCTAGCAACTAATGAGTTTGTTAAATCTGTGAATCTTTAATCTTTATAATTCTTAAGGATTGAAAACATCAGTCCAAACTTATTGATCACCGCCTCGTTGAGAACATTCAAACCCATCGGTTGTAAATTTTCCAACCGGCACTGCCATTCTCCCTCTTTAATTTTGAGTTTTTGTCAGTTCAGTTTTTTGTTTGCTGAGGTCGGTAGACAATCAAATGGTGTAATTCTGAAGTGTGCATTGTAAGAATGACCCGAGGTAGTAAAATGTCTGTCAATGGCAGTCGATGGTTTGTCATTAATTATCTTTGTCTTGTAGTTGGCTATCCTAGGCTTTAAGTCCTCTGTTGAACCGATACCAAATAAGTTACATTTAAGGCAAGTCACCACATAAATAACATTTTTAGCATTGCAAGATAAATCATTCTTTATATAGACCCTGTGGCTTTTGTTAGTTGTTGAGCTGACATATTTTAAAGGTAATAATACTTTACAGGGGACACATGCCGCTCTGTCACATTTATGAACTCCTAGAAAATCACTGGATGAAGGTTCCCTTGTACACCTCAGTCTGGATGGCGCAAGGATATTCTTTAAGGTTGGTGCGCGGCGAGTTACAACTTCCAATTTATGACTATTCCAAAAAGATTTTGTCATATTATTATTTTATTGTATTATATTATTATCATATTACAAATTACATATTATTGTATATTTATTATTTTGTCATATATATAAATAAATATATCAATCACTCAATAAATGATACCTAAACCTATCGATATCTATATAACTCACATGTGACTCCAAGACTTGCTGCGACTTCATTCATGATTGTGTTAGTGTCAGCATTATTGGGGTTATAGGAAATCTCCCAGAGGCCTCCCAGAGCAGGACTGAGGCCCGGGGGTGGGAAGGTATTCAGCTAAAATAATAAAGCGAATATAATAAAAACATATACCAGTATACAGGTAGGCCTACCGCTACCGGTACAGAGATATATGAAGTAAACGAAGAAAACAGCAATGAAACGTTTAAATTATTAGGGGAGTGAAAATTATATTTTTACCTACGACGTAAGAGCAGGAAGAGATCACATTGAAATGGAATGTGTAGCAGGGGAGAATTGCACTAACTCACGCCTACAGTACGGCCACAACACGCAACTGCGCAATACTGCAATAGGCCCCTGCTGCCCTACCTTGCCTACCTACAACAGTACTACTTTTAAAATTATTTCCGTATTTACCGGTAGGCCTAATTCAGTAATTAAAATTTTGAAATACCAAATCCCATAAAACAGTAAAATTCAAATCCAGAAACCTGAGGCTTATGCTGTATAATCCTAGCTGCCTATGCCTAGTGCTGTAGTGAGGTAGGCATAACGTACAGTACCGGTACCGAACCGACTGATATGCTGACCATATCTGGCAGTCGGGATATATCAGTAGGCCTACAGCAGTATATACCGGTAGGCAGGTAGGTATTCTGTATTCCATCTGTCCATAGATAACTTCAAACTTACATCGAACACCGTGTAATTTGTGCCATCCGGGTAGTAGGTGTGCTTAACTGTTCCGCGAATAACAACTAGAAGAGCAGCGAATAGAATCGGCAACAACACTTCAAATAAAGTTACAACAGGTTTTCGGCGTTGGAGTAAGAAATTCTTCCACATCAATAATCGGAGTTGGAAAATCCACTCCATCATTCTCAATTTTATAGGTATATACCGTATCAAGTAGGCCTACCGCAGTACCGGTAGGACTGTCTGACTGTAATACTGTAATACAGTAATAGGCAGATAGGTAAGCATACTGGCTGACTGGCATAATCAGATACCGGTCTGCCGGTAGCTAACCAATAAATAATGTAGATGAGTGTTTAAATCGTGGTTGGTTACATTACTGCATTACCTACAGCATTAGGCCTACATTAATCTGTTAATGGTAGGCCTGCTACCGCCTACCGGTATGCTCAGATGCTCTGACCCTCTGACTGTCTGATGCTGGTACCGCACCAGTAGGCCTATGTAGAGTAGAAATCAAGTTGTTGTTTGTGGTTGGATAAAGGCAGAATGCAGAAAGCTGGAAAGGCTGAAAGGTTCTACAACTGAACTACCAGCTGCCGGCTGACCGGTAAGCTTAGTGCTGTAGTGCAGTAGGGGGTTAAACTTTTCCCCGTCAGGCCGTATGTCGTACGTACACGTATGTCTGTATGTCGGGGTGTGCGTACGTCTGTACGTATCTGGTTTTTAGTTTAGTTTTAGTTATACACTCTTTAATTAAATTAAATTAAAATCAAATATCAAATAGGCAGTGATTTTTTATGTCCTTTTATTTGACTTTTTTTCTCCTCCTTTTTTACGAATTGTGCATAATGACTTTTGTTGTCCTTTTAATGACTTTTATTGTCCTTTTAATGACTTTTTATGTATGTATTTCTTCAAACTGTCAGACTGCTGATTTCTGGACTGTCAGACAGTTGATTTCACTATGCCTGTGCCAAAACATTCCATGATTCCATGATTTATAGACTATGAGATAGATTTCCATATGCGCCTGTGGTAAAAGACTCTAAATTTAATAGTTTGTGGTTGTTGTCGATAATCGATTACCACATGACGTAGCAAAACACTCATTTTATAGCCAAAAAACAATTACCAATTGATGGAAAGGATGAGCAGGTTAAGGCCGGATTATCTAACCAAAACAATAAACAGTCACTTTACCAAATCAGGGAAAGGAGCAGGTTACAGAGGCGGGATTTTCTAACCAAAACAATAAACGATCATTTAACTAATTGAGGGAAAGGAGCAGGTTACAGAGACGGGATTTTCTAACCAAAACAATAAACGATAACATTACCAATTGAGAGAAAGGAGCAGGTTACAGATGCGGGATTTTCTAACCAAAACAATAAACAGTCACTTTACCAAATCAGGGAAAGGAGCAGGTTACAGAGACGGGATTTTCTAACCAAAACAATAAACGATAACATTACCAATTGAGAGAAAGGAGCAGGTTACAGAGGCGGGATTTCCTAACCAAAACAATAAACGATCACTTAATTAATTGAGGGAAAGGGGCAGGTTACAGAGGCGGGGTTTTCTAACCAAAACAATAAACAGTCACTTTACAAAATGAAGGAAAGGAGCAGGTTACAGAGGCGGGCCTTTCTAACCAAAACAACCGGTCAGCCGGTAGACCTACCAGTACCGTATTTAAATGGTAGGCTACACAGTAGGCCTACAGCAGTACCGGTGCCGGAACCGGTACTAAAATACAGAAATGCCTGCTTTATACCTACATCTGTACATACAATACAGCAAAATAGTGCTATATACTAATACCAGTACTGATAGCCTGAGAGAACAGCAGTAGAGAAACCGGTAGCTGGGTAGCATGGAACCTATAACATTCGATTTTTGGAGGACATAAAAAATAAAAAAAAGGACAAAAAAAGGATTTAAACGGACAATAAAAATTATTGCGTATCAAATAAATGGCACGGCACTAGGGGGGTGGTTCAGTTAAGTTCACTAAGGAGAAGTTCGATAGCGCTGATTGTTAAACCTTTTGCGGCAAAAATGTGTCATTTTTGTGCAATACG
Organism: Nemertoderma westbladi; assembly: GCA_032718475.1. Lineage (NCBI taxonomy): Eukaryota > Metazoa > Xenacoelomorpha > Nemertodermatida > Nemertodermatidae > Nemertoderma > Nemertoderma westbladi. The sequence goes on along the minus strand of JAUCBJ010002659.1, from coordinate 52,472 downwards.
CGAACTACTCTAAAACTCGCATTATCTCGAGAGATTTGAGAACTTATAAAACTTACGGCCTCTAGCGTTTATTTTGGTGCAGAGCTATAGTGACGAAATCACCAGCCATTGGACAGTATTTTTCTTTGTCCAGTAGCCTCCATGTAAATTTCCCGGCCAATCAGCACAATTTTCACTTTACGATTTCTTGAGGCCTTGTTTACATGTGAATATGCCGCAATGCGACAAATCATTCATTCTCACTTCTGCCCGAGACCATCAGCGGCAAGAGGGCTATCGAGCAGTCAATTACCTCTCCTACTCTCCAGCACTCTCGGTACTCACTCTCGGTACTCACTCTCGGTACTCACTCTCGGTACTCACTCTCGGTACTCACTCTCGGTACTCACTCTCGTACTCCTGTACTCCTTTTGCTCTCGGTACTGACTCTAAAACTCTCATTGTTGTAACGGCAAACATCTGACCGTTGATTAAATGCCGGCACCGTGTATTTTATACTGTTATATAATTGTTGTTTGGTAACATATTTAATGGATGCTTATATTTGGAGAATACGTACGAATAATCTATAATTCCCCCTAACGTTCTTTATTATTGAGTTAAGCAGAAGCGAACATTAGTAACAATTGCTTGGCTCAAATTACAGTGGTCTGTATAAATTTTATACTATTTCAATTTCAATTTCAATTTATTTTTAATTTCCTTTCCATTACTTCCATAAAATATGTACAATGCACATACATAAAGTAAATGATATAACTAACATACTAACATTTAAAAAAACATTGCACTGGATACTATAGCAATAGCATAGCTAGTAGTGCTAGTATCCAGATGCTGGAAATAGTGGAGTGTGGGGGTGTTGTGGACATGGGGGAGAGTAACTTGGGGGGGGGGGGGGGGGGGGGAGAGGAGAGTGAGGGTTCAGTTTATACTAGATTCAGAATTTTACCAATTTAGAACTTGCTGACATTTTTCATTTTCATTTTCATTTTTTCATTCATATTCATTCATTTTTCATAACCCCAACGTACAGTAAGTGAGCAAAATTTCTCCTTATATGAGTAAAACTGGTAACAGTCGGCAAATTAACGTGTTTCAGTACTATTGGCTACTACTACTACTACTAGGATCGGCATGCTGCATTGCCGGCTTGTCAACAAAATTGCACCGCCACAACTCCCTATCACACATGACATTTGCTAGATCATCCGCATCTTTAAGGCCAGTGTCCTTTAAGATGCGTCTCAAGAAAGTCATGGGCTGTCCACCATGCTTATTCACTCCATGAGGCTGCCAAAGTACAAGATTATGCACTGGCTGGTCCTCACGGCGAAAGCAATGTCCTGCAAAGCGGAGGCGATTTTGTTCTAGTGTCAAGCTTGGGGGAACCAATGAGACACCTCCAATGTTATATAGTGTCTGGTTGGAGATGTGTGCATTGTACTTGACACAATGTACCCGGCGTAGCATTCTTGTGAATGTGCCATCCAGAGATTTGGTGTCCTCAGCAGTTAGAGCCCAGCATGGACTCCCGTAGAGGAGTACTGGAACTACTGCTGCTCTAAATAATCGGACCTTAAGTTTGCGATTAATTCTAGGTGACTTCCAAATCCTGGAAAGCCTATTCAAGGCTGCCCATGCCTTTCCCTTACTTCACTATTGGCAGTGAAGTGATATCTAATCAATGATAATAGGGATCATGAAAGGGCACTTTTCTTTACATAATATTGAAAACTGTGTAGAATATGGTACTTTCCACTTCAATTTTTCAGGTAATATAAAAGAAATTACAAGAGAAAAGCGCGGGAAAGGAATTCAAAGAAAGGTTGAGGGCAAAAATTAGTTACCAATAAACTTGTCTGAGTTCTTACGTGACACATCAAATAAACAGGAATTGTTTGTTTTTCTGACTAAAAAGGTTTCCAGAAGGTTTAACAGAAACGTAAAAGTAGATGAACTGTAATATTATAGAAACAACCATCAGATTCATCTGAAATTTGTTAGGAGTGTCCTTCGGCGCTACGGCAGTACGGACATTGCTGAATAAATAAATTCTGCACACAGAAGACTTCTAAAGTTCCTAGAACTCTAAAACCTAGACCAGTGGGCTTATGTAAGAGTCTGTAATGTTCAATACTATTAAACGCTTTGCTTAAATCTAAAAAGGCCACTGCAGTTTCTACAAAGCGCCAAGATTCAGTGGCAAAAGTGATGGGATCAATTCTGTAGAGAAACCCTCTTAGGAAAACAATTTTATTTGTTTATGAAATAAAATATAATGTTTATCAAAATCTATACTAAGAGTAAATTTTCAAAAATTATCGCGAAAGGAGATGTAATGACAATTTGGCAGTAGGTAGCAGGTTCTGTCGTATCTCCTTTTTTTAAATACCAGAGTACTGTACTGTAATATTAAAAATTTTTAATCTGTCTGTGAATTGCGATTTGGTTATACTGTACATTGGTTTAAAAGCTTAAGTTAAATTGAAAGCTGAAAGGTTCAAAAAAATGCGGAGCAAAGATTTTTTGAGATATTTTGTGTACTGTAGGTAAATTTTTATTTATTTCAAACCCAAAAGTGTATATATAAATAATAATATAAAATAATATATAAATATAATATAATTATAACAGTTCGCTTAAGTCTCGCAGTTTTGACTCGCTCCACGCAACAATACATAATTATTTCAGGGTGTGTTTATGAATTACTGTAGGTCAAATACCTTAAGCCAGTAGGCGGGTGGTTCTTTTGGATGCAAACTCATTCCCACATATGATTGGTTGAATTTATACAAAACATTCATGAACATTACAATGGGTGGGTGTGGTTTCCTCTACATAATACAACCTTTTCGAGGGGCGTCGCGCAGCCCGCGAACTTGAGCAAGTTCGAATCAAGTTCGATTTGATCTGGAGCCAAACGTTCGAGAGGTATTTGCCCGTAACTTTCAAAAATATTGGAACTTTTTCTCTAGTATGCCCATACTAAATTTGGTTGAAAATAGCTAAAATCTTCAAAAGTTATTTACGAATGAATTTTTCATTACAGACGGACAGACAGACGGTCATAAATTTTTGCTCTATTTACTAATTATAATTATGCGCTAAGGCTCGCCTTTACTGCATGGCTCGCCCCACATAATAATAGGAATGCAGGTCTCTATTAATTGTATCTCTAAAGTATAGTTTATCAAACTCCACCTTTTATCTTACTTAACTTACTACTGTAATATACGTAAGGTGATCCGATACATCCTACTCAAACAGTATTCTCTGCGCTTTGCATTTCTGAGGTCATTTTTCACTTTTAATGAAATCTAGTTATGTCTGTCGGTCTATCTGACTATCCGGCAAATATAGGAAAAGGGGACACCATCAAGATAAAGGTTTAGCTACAGTATATGGATTTCCTGGAGGCAGAACTAATTTCGAGTGTCAGTTTTAACATTTGACGACTTCCAAATTGTCTGTTTGGCTGTCAGCAGGAAGTTTTTTGGCGGTATTTTGACGGAGTGATTAAGAAGCATCCATTCAGAAACGACGAGGCCAAATTTCAATAATTACATCAGAAATTAATTCACACCACGAAAACCCATATGGGATTTTTCTAAACAAATACTGTAATGCTTTTTATTGACGGACAGCAGTCAAATGGAGACAGCCATACCTCGAGATATAAGAGAGATCTAGCTAAACGGTTTTCAAATTTGGAATCTTTATAAAAATCTGCTCTAGATTAAAATAGTAAATATATTTGAAGACACACCCCTCCCCCCTCCCCCATTAATTTTTCGTATTCAAGTAAGATCATTAAGTTATTCATTATAAGAACTTTACTCTATAGTGGTCTTGAATATGAAAGTAAATATTATTATAATAATAAATATGAATGTGAAAATTATTATAATTCATTGCTTATTATTCAACATAATATTGGTGTGTCCTGGATATTTATTCGTTCTAGACACGTTTGCTAAGTAATTTATAGTTGCATAGTATTTTTCGAATTGCGTGAAATCGGTACTAGTGTGTTTTGGGCACACCCCCCCCCCCCCCAAATTTTTATAATACTATCTAGTTTTCGCTATTTGTTGAAAATGTTCTAAAACATACTAGCTATCAATTAAGAAAAAAAGTATTATATTATCTAGAACACAGTTTTTTGTTATTGATTACCCATAATTTCTATTAATTGTTTTTATTTATTTGGATCCGGACAATTCCGACCCGGACAATTCCCATCCATGAAAATTTTATTAGATATTTTAATGGGTTGGAATTGTCCGGGTCGCAATTGACCGACTTCATACAGATTTACTCGAAGTGTTATGGGCAGTCCTCCAGGGAGACACATTTGCGCCATTCTTGTTCATAATTGTGGTTGACTATGTTCTGCGCATGTCCGTAGATCATCATAATCTTCCAGTACTCCTCTATGGGAGTCCATGCTGAGCTCTAACTGCTGAGGACACCAAATCTCTGGATGGCACATTCACAAGAATGCTACACCGGGTTTACTGTGTCAAGTGCAATGCACACATCTCCAACCAGACACTATATAACATTGGAGGTGTCTCATTGGTTTCCCCAAGCTTGACACTAGAACAAAATCGCCTCCGCTTTGCAGGACATTGCGTTCGCCGTAAGGATCAGCCAGTGCATAATCTTGTGCTTTGGCAGCCTCATGGAGTAAATAAGCTTTGTAGACAGCTCATGACTTTCTTGAGACGCATCCTAAAGGATTCTGGCCTTGAAGATGCGGATGATCTAGCAAATGTCATGGGTGATAGGGAGTTGTGACGGCGCAATTTTGTCGACAAGGCGGCACATCATTCTTAATATATATGTAAAATATATATAATCAGCTGCAATGCAGCATGCCGATCCTAGTAGTAGGCCTAATGTGTCACCAATAATACAGAGCGACAGACTTCCAACCCGGAGGTCACTACTTCGATCCCAGTTCATTGCCGACTCTACAAAAGCTGTGCCCAACAAAAAGTTATAAATATAATACACGTTCGTGGGGTTTTCGCGCAGCACGAAGTGAGCAAAGCCTTAGCATATATGGGCCCCATTAACGAGTTGTCTGTCCTTAGTCAGAAGTCAACACAATTCTCGTCTCCTTCATTTGCCTCGTTGCGTTCGTTCGTTTTTTACCGAACTTCAGATTCTTTCTAAACTTTTGAAGGACTACATAAGTACCACGTTTCGTTAAATTTCATCAAGGAATGACCGAGTTATTAGCGATCAAAAATTTACGACGACGACAGACAACTCGATAATGGGACCCATATGCTAAGGCTTCGCTCACTTCGTGGCTCGCCCCACATTAATTGTACCCTTATTGTGATTAAACCTATACTAGGCCTACTGCATATACCTACTGTATCTAAAGTACATTGCTCTAATAAAGTGAATTATATTTTATAATGCAGTAAAAAAATAATTGCTGTTTGGGAAACCTTGCTTATGCAATGTTTCCTCTGTAGGCCTATGGATGCTGTTATAAAGCTATTTCCTTTGTCGAATAATAATTGTATATTCTATCTCACTATATTTTCTTCCCTTTCCATCGTTAGGGAAGATGGTTTGATATACAGAAACTGGGTAGGCGTGTAAGAGTTTGCAGTAGTACAGTATATTGTTCGAGTTCATAGATCACAGAATAATATCATAAATATGTAAACGCGCATAGGGTGAACACGTTCTGCGGGATAGTTCTAAATTAGGAAAACACTAGTAAAACGGTAAAACACTAGGAAAACATAAGAAAAGTACTGTAAAACACCCGGAAAACAGTGAAAATATTGATCAGCAGGAAATTTAACACATGTACTTCTCTGAATTGACAATCCTAAATGTACTCCTCGCATAGCACCCCTTAAGTAATCACCGTAAAACATAGGGAAAACACTATAAAAACACTATAAACCTTCCGGAAAACAGTGAAAAAATTGATCAGCATTAAATTTTACCTATATGCTGCAAAAAAATAAATTGAAAGAGTCTAATACTGCCCAGAAAGCTTGTTGCCAGGCAACCAAAGAACTGTAACCAATCAGCATACGGTGCAGTATCAGTACAGCAGTACTATCCTTGTTTTACCGGTCAGTTGGTAGAGGCGCAAAGTACCAGTATTGCTGTATTCTGGTAGGCCTATTACCTGATTACAGATTACAGTATTAGTGCTGTAGTGCAGTAGTGTAATGCTGTAATGTCCCATGGCTATGGCACTATCTCTGTACCAGGCTGCCAGGCTGTCTTAATACTGTAATGCTTACCGGTACTACTCAGCTACTAAATATAGAAATATTTACAGCTTTAACTAACCCTAACAATACTGCAATATCTGAATACTGGAATACACTACTGCACTACAGCACTAATACTGTAATCTGTAATCAGGTAATAGGCCTACCAGAATACAGCAATACTGGTACTTTGCGCCTCTACCGACTGACCGGTAAAACAAGGATAGTACTGCTGTACTGATACTGCACCGTATGCTGATTGGTTACAGTTCTTTGGTTGCCTGGCAACAAGCTTTCTGGGCAGTATTAGACTCTTTCAATTTATTTTTTTGCAGCATATAGGTAAAATTTAATGCTGATCAATTTTTTCACTGTTTTCCGGAAGGTTTATAGTGTTTTTATAGTGTTTTCCCTATGTTTTACGGTGATTACTTAAGGGGTGCTATGCGAGGAGTACATTTAGGATTGTCAATTCAGAGAAGTACATGTGTTAAATTCCCTGCTGATCAATATTTTCACTGTTTTCCGTGTGTTTTACAGTACTCTTTCCTATGTTTTCCTAGTGTTTTACTGTTTTACTAGTGTTTTCCTAATTTAGAATCATCCCGTTCTGCGAACACAACTAGGCCTGCTGTGGTGCTAAATCAAAACAATGGGAAACCACACAAATAAATTAAATCCGGGTATATATAACACCAACATCATTATCAATATCAATCATACACTAAGACCCGTAATATAGCCGTAAACTAAGACCCCCCCCCCCCCCCCCCCCCAATTTTTCTACAACTTTATCATATTGCGAAATACTATTTCAACTCACCGTGGTTGTTACTATGAAGACTAAATTTTCGATTTTGGCTTTGAATTTTTTTTTTTAATAAAAAAAAAATAATGTTAATGTTTATGTTTATGTTTTTTTTGTAAAATGTCTTTTCAACATCGCACCCTCCGTAACGGTATCGTCGCCACTCTTAATATTTAGTCGTAATATCATTAGAAAGCTTGCGTTGCATGGATTCGAAATATGTAACAATATCTGAATTTCGTTGAGAAACAGCTGAGATATAGGCGTTCAAAGATTGCAAGAATTAATGTTCGCTGCAAGCCATTTATTCTATTTAATAAATACACAAAATTATAGAAAGTGTTATTTATTTTATGAGTTGGGTGGCAACAACGGTATGCCTATATAATATCTCTAGCACGTAACTATTCTTACATAAACTAAATGTTCCAGAACCTTGTGTATCTATTAAATAGCATAAATGGCAATTTCGCAAAAGACACTTATTTAAAACGCTTATAAAAAAAATGAACAGGCAATATCGAAAATTCCGGCTTTATGGGGTCAACGACGGTGAGTTGAACTAGTTGTGTTTCAAAAAATTTCAAGCAATATGATAAAGATTTGTAGAAAAATTGGGGGGGGGGGGGGGGGGGTGTCCGAGTCATCAGAAAATGACACTATATTACGGGTTTTTGTGTATATAGATAGGGCAAATCGTAATGCACTGAAAAACATGTAACCGATACGTATGTGCTAATAATTATTACACGGAGATACTATAAAGTCGAATCTGTGAGGAAATAATAACCCCAATGGATTATCCCCCCATGTACTGCATATATATTAAATGACTACCTACAAATAGCACCTTCCCTTTGACCATAGCATCTGTGCAAGGTAACTTTAATCTACTGGTTAATAGTATACTCTTTGGATTGTGTTCACACTTCAGCGAGATTACTATCACATGAGTCCAACACACACACGTGTCTCTAATATCATGCCATATATTACAATATATTGCTATATCTCATCCTTCATAATTGAAGGGCTGAACATAAAAAGGTCCCATGTAACAAAAGTGTCCTTCTGAGAAAATCACACTTTTGCGTCCTTTCACACACATTACAGTGATGTTGGCATTCTGTATTTTTTCATGCAAGTACATAGATGCGCTTCAAAATCATTACTTGAAAAAAAATTCTGTATGTCTTATAACTCTGATTCTAAGAAGATGTCACATAGGACCATTTTATGCTCAGCCCTTCAATTGATTTCCCATATATATAAGTGATGTAAATGATATTACTAACATTAGTTTGAATAAGAAAACAACCCAAGGCTATACTAAAGAAATAAAATTGTCAAATCCATCTGCCTACTGATAGACATATAGGCACATTTAAGATTAGTTTATAACCATTTACATCATGAAAATTAGCAATTTCCCGAGTTATGACTCGAGTTTATTTATGTACCGAACGAGCGCAGTGAATGAGAATAAACGAGGCTCATAACCGCTGAAAGTGCTCTCTTCACACAATGACGAGAGTAATGTTGTTACATTATATCATCTTATCGATAAATTAAACACTGTAATGTTCTAATTTAGGAATATTAAAATTCATATCAATTTATGTAACACAATAAAATAAAGTTATTTTCAACAACTCTACTGTAAATAATCTTACACTTAGCAATCAGTCGCTATTATCTGATCAGTTGACATAAAATAACAAAACCATATTACGTTACAAACATTGACTAATATAATTAAGGTAAAGTCCCGTTGTGGCAAATATTATTGTTTACAAGCTGTGGCATGCAACATATAATAATACACCGAACCCAATTTTAATATAAATAAAAATATAATGTATTAATATACATATTGTATAATAATAATACCTATTTTGAATAGCAAGGTGTGAAGGGATTCTAATTCTGCGATCGTGCAAACATTAAGAATACTTGCTCCAAAGTGGTTTGGGTCACCGCATAATCTTCTAGATTTAATTCCTCTTTAGCAGTTTCCATGGTGGAAAATAAATAGGCCCATTTGAGCGATTGATCTAAAACTTGGTAGGTAACAATTCCTTGATGTTGGTCTTTCAGTAAAGAGCCAGGAAACTTGGTTTCTATAAAATCTTTCACTTTGTTAATATCACCACCATTCGACGTTTTGGATTTTGCAATAACAGAAAATCCCTGGCCAAATTTAGATTTGAGATGTTGAGTAGATCCCAAGCACTTAAACTGACCATTGACCATGATTGCTAGCCTAGTGCACAATGCCTCACATTCCTCCATACTATGCGATGTTATTATTATGGACGTTCCATTATCACGAACCTTACTAAGTGCATTCCAGATTGCTCGTTTAGAAACCGGATCCATTCCTGCCGTGGGTTCATCAAGGAAGATCACACTCGGATTGCCAACAACTGTAATAGCAGTGCTCAACTTGCGTTTATTCCCACCGCTATAAGTCTCTGTTAATTTGTCAGCAAATAATTCCAGTGAAAATTGTGATATTAAATCGACACACATTTCTTTAATGTATCTTTCTGGTATACCCCGGAGTCTGGCAAACATCTGCAATGTTTCATAACCCGTCATCTGTCCTATCAGAGCATCATACTGTGGACAATATCCCATCAGTTGTTGTGCCTTTTGCATTTGGTCTCTAATGTTAAATCCACCTAAATACGCTGTTCCAGATGTCATCATTAGATCTCCTGTTGCCATTTTTAAAGTGCTCGTCTTTCCAGCCCCATTAACTCCTAAAAGACCAAAGCATTCACCACTTGGAACAGCCAAACACACATCATTGACAGCAATTATATGATTTTTTCCAAATTCATTGTAAACTTTGTGTAAATGTTCGAGAACAAGTTCATAACCTGTATATGCATTTGAGTCCCTGACATTGTCTACTATTTCCCTTTCATTAGCAACGTCGTCATCATACGAGATAATATTATGTGGTCTACATACCTTGAAGAAATAGTTCTGGATAACATTTGTAAGAAACCGTGATTCGATAAAAAACAAAATAACCCAAAAGACAAGACATTCAGCAAGCATAAACACCAAGTATCTGCCAATTCCTGGAATCTCCCAAGCAAGGTAATTATCACTGTAGAAAATAGTTTTACCTTTTTCCAATTCGCAAACAATTTGTATAAGCTGACTTTCATTGCACATATCCAGGGTGATGTAGTTTTGGTACAAGTTAACTAGGCAAGTGACCAGAGAGTAACTTGGTATGCAACTAAATACCCAGTCGAGTGCATCGCCTATAGTCTTTTCGTCAATGGCGCGAAGAACAAAAACAATTACCATTGAAATAATTGCAAACATAAAGTTGAGCATGGAGCTGACGACGAATGCTGTCGATGCGACAGAGAATAAAAACTGCAAACAATACATAAGAGGTAGTATGGATAATGAGAAGATTACAAGAATCAAGAAAACTATCCATATTCGGCCATCCAAAGTATAAGCTTCAGTTCCAAATGCCATAAAGACCACTAGAATTAAGAGGTTTGGTCCTAACATGTTAATCAAATCCCATGCATAGGTCGATGCCCAGAAGTTAATAGGACGGACACCAGAAACATATTGAATATGTTTTGCACCAACTGCTCGCTCTGATACCAGGAACAAAACAAAGCTCCCACTCAGAAAGGACATTCCGAATCCAACATAAAATGCGATTATGAAGCTTTGGAATGAACTTACCCCAGACCTCTGATCCTTTGCTTGTTCTTGTATTGTCCTAGGCAATGGGTAGTTAAAGGCAACAATGCGAGAGGTAGAATGTGATAGCATGATTAAAGAATTGCTGATGGCATTGAGTGACTGCGAGGGAGAATGTAAGAGTTGATTGTTGAAGTATGCAGTGGCGTTTACATAGGTAGAACTGGTGTGAAAATCGCCTGATACAATGTATTCATTTGTGTAAGTGGCAAAATTGGCAATTCCAACATCAAACAAATATTCATTTAGCCTAACACTCTCTGTAGATTGAACAACATCAACATTCGATGTACTCAGATACTCACTGTATGTTTCACCAATGGCTGCATATGGAGATGCAGTGGATTCAGTGAACATTTTATAAGCAGCCTGAGTGGGACCATACTGAGAGATATTCAGTAGCAGAGAAGGTGAATCCCCTTTTATGGGAATCAAAACAACTGCCAATAGAGCAATAGTCGTGGCAACAACTGGAAGAACAAACTGGGCTGTTAGTAGAACTCGATTCCTGAAGGAATAAAGGACTCGCTTCGTAAACATTGCTCGAAATTGTCTCATAAATAGTTGATGACCATAATATCCATTAGTAATCCAGTTATGTTCATGTTGAATTACCTGTTTTTTTAAAGAATCGAAGTGTTTAACAACATCAGCTTTCCTTTTGTTTTTTTCCTGATCTAATTGTGATTTATTTGTCCACATATTCTTAACATGACGTGATGTTTCTGTTAAATCGTCTTCGTAAAGTTCAGCATCTTCTGCCTCTTTTGTAACTCTTATGAAGACTTCCTCCATTGTATTAATTGAAGTTCCATAGCTATCAATTCCATATAGGTCCTTGTTGATCTCCAAGTTGTTGAATAATTCAGGAAATTTATTTCTATGTTCAGTTGGAAGTATATAAGTAACCTCTGCTGCAACATTCCATTCGAGATTTGACTCAGGGACTATAGACCTAATTATGGATGTTAATTTATTTGGCTCAAAATGTGGTCTCTTCACTATGGACATGTGGTAACCAACTTTGAATCTCCTCTTCAGAAAAATTGGGGTACCATAGCATTGCATCTTACCCAGAGCCATTATACCAATTCTATCTCCTAGTAAGTCAGCTTCTTCCATAAGATGTGTAGTTAGTAAGATGGTTCTCCCTTGCTTATGTTGGTTTATCAGATCCCATGTGAATCGACGGGCAGCTGGGTCCATTCCTGTTGTTGGTTCATCCAGTAGAACAATTTTAGATCCACCAGTAAAAGCAATTCCTACAGATAACTTCCTTTTCATGCCACCGGACAATGTCTTTGCTTGATCATTCGTTTTATTTTCTAAGCATAAGGAACTAATTGTTGAAGATATTTCCTTTTTCACCAACACTGCGTCATGAATACCTTTAAGTCGAATAAAAAATTCGAGATGTTCCCTAACAGTTAGAGTGTCAAAGAGCAAATTATGCTGAGGACAAATACCCAGACTTTTCCGCACTTTATTAATATCTGAGGCAATGCTGAAACCATTGACCAAAGCCGTGCCACTTGATGGAGGAAACAAACCAGTGAGCATAGAGATGGTTGTAGTTTTTCCAGCTCCATTCTTTCCCAAAAGTGCTGTAATTTCACCTTCATACAAATTGAAACTAATGTTGAATACAGCTGGCTTGTGCATGTTTCTGAAACGCTTCGTCAGATTCTGCACCCGAATACCGGCGAATAAGTCATAAGGAATTTCCTCAAAGTTTCCACAAGGGAGAGAAGCTGATGCAGCTTCAAGGTTGTCACCATCGGATTTATAGTGCGACAACCAGTAGCTTCGAGTAAATGGAAAATACCATCTCTTGGGAACACCAAATTCACCAGGAAACACATTAGATATATACCATGTTAAAATACCATAAAAAAAGCAATCACCAATAGCAGCATAAGAAACACATATAGCATCGTAAAGCTATCATCCACAGACAACTCAATTGCCACGTTGCTCCAATGTAGTGATGCACCTTTCGCTTCCCACTTTGCCATAACTTCAGCACCCATTCCCATTGCGACGTTTGGTAGCACCATTACTATGAATTTCGTTGCAAGATTTAGTGAATCATAATTTTGTGATAAAACACTATAGGGGAAATAAGTTAAAAACCACAAAACCCCACCTACAGCGGCAGCAGTACTAGCTTTTGAAAATAAACTGGTAATAAAAAAAGAGAAAAACATAGATGATAATGAATATAGCATGATATATACAAAGACCACAGTCCAGCTAGACTTACCCAACACGCCACCATTATCTGTGGTAGGTACACACAGCAGAAAGGTAATCAATATACTAATAAAGATCAGTAACAATAGGTAATGTATAAACCAAGCAGTCCAATGCAACCAGGCATTGAGACCCATTATCTTCATGGTTTCTTTAAGTTTGGTTTCTTTCTCGTAAACAATCGACCGGATTATGTTTAAGGCGGTGAACAAAATACTCAGCATCAGAATAAATGGAAGAAACTGTAGGATAATAGGGATGAAATCGTCATCATGAAATGGCGGAAAGGGGGTCCTTCTCATCTCAATGTTTACAAAATTAGCACCAGTGTTATTCGCCAAGTTGTTAATATGCGCCAAATCTATTGCTTGTTGAATGTGGAGAAACCCTTCATTATAGTAACCTAAGTTTAAAAAAAAAGAGAAATAGGTAATAACTAAAAAGTGAAATAATTGAACAGACTTTAATAAATTTCTTAATATGCCTCGATACTTCGCATTCTTTCACAACATATTAAAAATTCAGTGGTGGACTTGGATTGTCTCCGAGAAAACACCCAGTTACAGAAATATTGGACCACATCATTTAGGTTGGTTTTTTTTCAGCTAATTCTAAAACGCAGTATCAGTAATGTTATCACACCGACCACAACCTTTCTATAATCTGTAGGATGAGCCATAAATCAAAATCAATGAACGACTGATCAGTTCTATAATAGTAGTGACCGGCAAGGCCAGTCGTGCTTGTAGGGTAGGACTGGGTTTTAGCACAAATATTTTACTGACGAGGTTGTACGATGCCTAATTTTGTAAACTGAGCATGTTATCCTATGCCATTAACCTTGAGTACAATTTGGTAAATATATGAACTGTCAAGGGTATGTGTGGCGCGAGCCACGTAAGTCCAAGTGAGCCTTAGAACCAAACTTGGTACACTTGTAGTCTATACAAGTTTAGAAATGTGAGGAACGGCGCAGTGTGAGAGAGGAAGACTGCACTCATTCGACACTCGATATTCGGGCTATTCGACACCTCCAGTTAAGAGTTGAATGAAATGGACTGTATATATGAAGGGAAGCTTAGATGAAAACAAGTAGAAAACGATGTCATCTATTTTATTATATCATTAGAATAAGTTATTATAAGTGTACAGAGTTGAGATATTACAGAAATTATTGTAGGAATACAGAAATAAAAAATAAAAATAAAAAAAGGCCCTTTTATAGCCAGACATTATGCAAATCGGGATCGAAACGTCTGAATGCTGATTGGCCGTAACTCGTCCCTGAATGGTCGGAGCTACTGGTTGGCCAAACAGTAAGGTTTCGATCCTATTGCACCTATGGGCTGGGGTGGGCTGAGGTCGATGACATGGGTCATGTCATGTCACATAGAAACGTATCAGCCTTTGGCAAACCAAACGTGACCCCATAGGACAAACCTACACGTTTGGATCCTAATTACAATATAAAAGTGCGTGTGAGTTGCAAACGTGACCCACTGAACAAACATAGCATGAGATTATTCACAGAAATTCTACACGGTGTTAAAAATTATGTCTACCGCTAGGGGGCGAATGACAAGGTCCATTAATTGTACCTCTATGCTCATCTGGACTTCCCACGTACGTGTGATATTTTATTTATATAATGGCTTATAAACCATGACCATCATCACTCGGGATTCATCTTCAACTTTACTAACCTGGGTTATTTCCCCCTTCGTCGTCTTCCTTGTTTCGCGGTGTTGGCCGTAATATTTGACTCGATAATTCCGATGTTTGCCAGGACTCCTGGATCAAACCCTTTTCCGATTTATTACTGCGGGGCGAAGAACGGAGACGTATCGAGTAGATTAAACTGTCGTTGGAAGTCGATGCGAAAGTAACACCTCCAAGTGCCGGCGAACTTGTTGAGTTTGTTAACAGGCTTATCACGTTGAAGTATTCTATCATTTCATTTTCATCCGAAAAAGCTTTTGCTGTAAAAATTATTTTAACAAAGTTGTGTTTAATATCAAGAGAACTAATATGTCACTCCCTCAATGATGATGTTCTAGCACTGTGGACTTTTATGATCTTGTATTAATTTTACATTTTCCTTGAGAATTTTGAAGGATATATACGAGATTATGCAAAATTATATTGACTCTCTAAATCGTTCGGGAGTAATGCCGTTGGAACCGTGGGAACTACATCTACTAAGGTCCGTGCTCCATTTGGTAAGTCATAATTCATTTGTTAAAAAATATAATGATGCGTCTCACATTTAAAATACACATTTCTACTCAAAGTAACCAATCACTGGTCTACAGCCTGGTCATAAGTCGTAAGTCAAAAGATGGAACATGGGACATAATCACTTTCTACTCGACATGTGGGTCGTAACTTACGACTTATGACTTACGAGTTACCAGTGGCAGATAGTGGCGCACTTTGACCGCAAGCGAAAATCTTGATCTTCAGTGCAAATTGACCGCAAGTGAAATAAAATGTATAGTTTATTGTTTTGGTTAGAAAATACTGCCACTGTAACCTGCTCCTTTCCCTTATTAATGTTTTTATTTAAATTAAATTAATTTTTCAAACCCATTAAAATTTATTTTGTGTTTGCGGTCAATCAGCGCCATTGACTCACCAGTGGAGACGTTCCCAATGAAATTAAAGTGTTACATAATTTATTTCGACTTATGACCACCGACTGTTGGATAGGCACCAACCAATGTTAATTAGTTCAACTCACAAGTGACTCCAAGACTTGCTGCCGCTGCGCCCATGATTGTGTTAGTGTCAGCATTGTTGGGATTGTAGGAAATCTCCCAGAGGCCACCCAGTGGAGGACGGAGACCCGGGGGTGGGAAGGTATTCAACTGAAATAAGGTAAGATTTGATTTATATATAGATAATACATGTAGATATTATATATCATATCTATCTCAAAAGTTAAGTGCAGTTCTAGAATCCTGTAATGAGTGGTTGGTTGAGCAATAAGCTATCCATTCACTACGGTAAGACTGAAAGTATTTTGTTTGGTTCCAAAAGAAAGTTAAAGAAGGTAACTAAGTTTGAAGTCACTAGTAATGGACATACGATTGAAAATAAAAAGGAAGTTAAATATTTAGGCGCCACATTGGATAACTGCTTATCAGGAGAAAGCACAGTGAAAAATATTTTCTCGAAAGTTAACAGTAGGCTTAGGTTTCTATACAGAAACAAAAATAGTTTAACCACCGACTCCCGCAAGTTACTTTGCTCTACTGTACTTTAATACAGTGTCACATGGACTATGCGTGCTCTTCTTGGTATGAAGGCTTAACCAAACAGCTTAAATAAAAGCTAGTGCTTCACAATACATGTAGTCCTACAGTAAGTTATTGGTTTATTAATAATTTACTATTTATACTGTAATTACATTTTATCTATTGTACTGCACAGTTACATCTTTATCGTTGAGTCGGAGTATTGTCTCACTCTCTCGGTAAATTTGTACAGAGTGCAATTACGTTTAATATTAGTTTTACGTTAGCGTAGTGTGTGCTTGTAGATTATACTGTATGATGTATAAGTAGCATATTGTGCAGTATTAATACAGCAGTACTGAAATAGGGCTTAAGTTCGATTTGTATAAAAAGATCATAAAAGTTTGACTTACATCGAATGCTGTAAAGTTTTTGCCATCTGGGTAGAATGTATGTTCAACTACGCCCCGAACGCCAACCAGAATCGCAGAAAATAGAATCGGTAAAAATATCTCAAAAAAAGTTACAACAGGTTTTCTGCGTTGAAGTAAAAGATTCTTCCACATTAGTAACCGGAGCTGGTATGTCCACTCCATCGTATTCATAGGCGGTGCTTGTCAGCAACTCGAGATAATAATATTTACATTTACAAAATACGAAATCGTAAACATTAATTAATAAAGTATATAGCAACGTTCAATGTAAGTTCTACAGTAGTTTATTTAAATAGCATTAACCCTTTGCGAACCAAAGTTAAATTACATAACTTTTTCCTCCCAATGACCTAGGATATATTTGATCTGACCAAGGTTTATTTTGTTATCGTACCAGAGATTTTTATATAAAGAGGTTATAAGAGTAATAAATAGATAATGTAAGTTATATTACTACTGTACTTAGGGCCTGAAGCGGTTAACCGGCTTAATATCCAATTTTGAGGTTTTCAGGTTTTGTCGGAAATGACGTCCAGGTGGGATCGAACTGGTGACCTCCGAGTTGGAAGTCTGACGCTCTAACCATTCAGCTAGCGGCTCAGGTAAAAGATAGACTTGGAAATACTATTCCATTGCGCTATTTCCCATTGCCATGTTTCAAGAAATTCATTTTGTACTGTATACAGCTGTAGGACTACAGTACAGTAAACATACACTATAGAACTGGTGGCCCTATCACAATAGAGCACTAGAGGCACTTAACAGTATTGAAAGTATGGACGGACACCTCTTAGCTTTGTAATTATATGATGTTAGACAACCACGACTTTAGAGGGATTGTCCTATACAAAATGTCCTATATTTTTCTTAATTTATGGGATAGCCTATTCGTGCAATACTTACTGGTACCTGTAGTTACTGTATGGTTTGGAGCAGTTTTCCTTGTGGTCGTTGGGTTGGGAGCACTACTACCGATTTGGTATTTCATTTTTTAATAGGCCTTAGTACCTGAGTACTAACAGTGGCCCAAAGTATCTGAGGGAATAAGACCCCATTTCCTATTTTATTGTTTTCATATTAAAACCTCTTAGCTTATCTTACATAATACATTGTACATACCGGTACTCTAGCTTAAGTTAAGGGACTGTCACCGATATAACTTTCAGTTTCATAGAATGTACCGTAGTATGTATGTTGCACCATAGGTTGTAAGTCTAGGTATGTTTATACTTTTTAACCGGTTAACCGGTTAATTGGAAATGGTTAATCGGTTGACGGAAAAATTAACCGCTGCAGGCCGTAACTGTACTTATTCTAGGCGTCACACTACTGCCACGGTAAACGATTTTCGAAATTTTATAAATCTTTCACTTTTGAAACATTGCCCGCACCCTGCGGCGCACTGCCTCCGTAATCATTTGTAACATAATTATTGGCTAAATTTCAATTAAATTTCGTAAATTATGTAATTTATTTAAAAGTACCCCCAAACCAATATAGGTATCCCTTTAAAGCGATATCTCTTATTACAAAATCAATTAACTTTTTTAGATCAGTTTTTCATGCCGAACGCGAATATGAATTCCATTTTTCCGGCCCAATAATTAAAAGAAAGTTATAAGAGGTTTTAAATAAAGGCGGCACCCTGCGGCCCTGGGGGTTAAGTTATAATTATATAAAGGTGGCACACTGCCGCTTTTATGAACTTAGTCCTGTGCCGCCTTTTTTAAAGTTTTGGTACGCAAAGGATTTATATGACAAGAAATTGAAGCTGCTTTGTTTGACACAATACATTAAAAAATTGAAATATAAACTAAGTTCTTGTATTTGTACTTCAATTATTTTTACATATTTCGCCTCCGCTTTGCAGGACATTGCTTTCGCCGAGAGGACCAGCCAGTGCATAATCTTGTACTTTGGCAGCCTCATGGAGTGAATAAGAATGGTGGACAGCCCATGACTTTCTTGAGACGCATCTTAAAGGACACTGGCTTTGACGATGCGGTAAGATACTATAAACTAAGTACTTGTACTTCAATTGTTTACATATTTAGAATAAATGTTGTCGCATCTGTGCGGTAAAAAACACGTTCATGGGGCCTTCGCGTAGCACGTTAGTCCAGATGAGCAATTAGTGGACCTAAGTTATTCCCCCCCTAGCGGTTAACAGATGAACTATAGAAGTATGACTGTGTTTAGAATTTCTAAAATTTTAATTGACTACATGTGTACTAAGTTTACTTCGATTCTATCAATTCATTATCATCTAATTGGCGTATAAACATATTATTTTCGACAACGACGACGACAGACGGGTCTACGAACTATTACGTGGCTCGCCCCACAATAATATTGTGGTGTGACTGGTAAATAAAGATATATTTCGGCCCTTTTAGCACAGCAGTTCGACAACACATATTGCCCCCCCCCCCCCCCCCCCCCCCTTTCCATCGTAAAACACGCAACAAATAAATAAATACCTTACCCACTACAAATTGTTTGTCAAAATATAATTAATTGAATGGAAGTTTCAACTATTATGGATAAGGAATTTAGTTTAAAGTTATTAAGTAATAAGTAAAGCATATGGAGTCGCGTTAATTAGCCTTCCCTGCGTCACCTATGCTATCCATTCTGCTGAACCGAATCTCACTTGCATTAACAAATAATATATCCTGTTAGCACATTAGTATCCCACCGAATTCCTACAGCTACGAATATTGATTGAATTACATCTTAACTATATTGTGTAACACGGCTTTAAATATTCTACAATCCTTGTTAAATATTATGTAGCTATGGGCAGTAGCACGTATTCTCAAAAATGTGTATGTGTTATAGTGACTATAAAGAAAATATAAATGAGTATAAGATGTGGTAAGGTATAGGATTACAAAATATTGTGACGATTTGTAACATAAAACAGTTAATAATGCCTATTCACATACTTGTGAGTAAAGTAGCACTTTACAGTATGCTGATCCGAGTGGCTTTGTTACACGAACGAACGTTCCACGAAGCTAAGGAAAATCAACTACTTTCGCTAAGAAAGATTTTCCTTAGCTGAGATGGTCTATTCATAGTGGGCTATTTTACTTGTAGTGAGTGAGTGAAAATAAAGCCACGAGGATCAGAACACTGTAAAGTAGTTTGCAACAAGCATGTATGTAGTTTTATTCCAAAATTGTAACAATACTCAATAATGCCGTTAGTATTAACAGCGAGTTGATATTTAGTACTTTACAACTTTAGAGGACATTAGAGCCTGTATATTTCGTGATTATGTTGTAATGTCCCAACAAAGCGAATTACAGTGCATCCGTTCAGTGCAAGTGAACCTGAAACTTGGGATCGCCATGGTTACCACATAAACAATAATTGGTTTTTTATTATTAATGTTATAATTATTAATAGTACAGCTACTTTTTATTAATAATAGTATAGCTACTGCTGATTACAGTAATAGCTACCGATTGGTAATACAGTATGCCTACCTGGGTGTCAGGCAATTAATAATAAATACGAATTGTGGGGGTGGGGAGGGGGGAGGGGGTAACAGCATTGGGGTGGAGTGAGGTGGTGTGGGGTGACAGCATTGCGGTGGAGTGGGGTGGGGGGGGGGGGTAGCAGTCTTGGGGTGGAGTGGGGTGGGGGGGTAGCAGTCTTGGGGTGGTGTGGGGGGGGGGGGGTAACAGCATTGGATGGAGTGGGGTGGGGGGAGTGGGGGGGTGGGTGGGGGGGGGGGGGCACGTACCCTATCAGACACTGCCAACAATCTGTCACGACGATTTTTAAGTATAAACACTAAACAGGTATTTTTATGAATAATTCCATATAAAATAAAGGTATAGAATGAATTTGTACCAGAGGCAGGGATTGAACCCATGACTCAGTATAACCGTCCAGGTGTGCTGACCAATGACCACTAGGTACGTAGGTATTATTTAATTAATTAAATTAATATAAATAACATATATCACCAATCATCAATCCCCCCATCAATAATGATATTATTTCTACGCTAAAGCACAAGATTAACTAATTAATTAATATATTAATAATAATTTTTGAAAGCACAACTATTTAAATTATTTGTTTTCATTACTATTCATACACTTTTAGAACGTTGACCACAAGTATGCATAAGTTCGATTAATCGGATGTAATTTTGCTACACCAAGGAGGTTCCAGCATCCTTATCTATGATCAAAACTTCCAAAAGCTTTTCCAAAAATTATCTACGAAATTTTATTAAAAACATAAATTACAGTAAGCACATTTTATGCACAAAAAAATAACATGTTATATATTTATCTTTTTTAAGTGTTTTGACAGCTAATGTTTCAGAAAAATACATATCGGTTAAAAAATATGACGGTATTATATTGTGTTTACATACTGTACATATAAATAAAAAAAACCACCACTATTTACATTTATGCATTAATATTTACTTCAATGAAAGTCTGATAACCAAAAATCAATAAAGTTTTAAACCTGAGATCGTGCAAACATTAAGAATACTTGCTCCAAAGTGGTTTGGGTCACCGCATAATCATCTAATTTTAACTTCGTTTTAGCATCTTCCATGGTGGAGAATAAATAGGCCCATTTGAGCGATTGATCCAAAATTTGGTAGGTAACAATTCCTTGATGTTGGTCTTTCAGTAAAGAGCCAGGAAACTTGGTTTCTATAAAATCTTTCACTTTGTTAATATCACCACCATTCGACGTTTTGGATTTTGCAATAACAGAAAATCCCTGGCCAAATTTAGATTTGAGATGTTGAGTAGATCCCAAGCACTTAAACTGACCATTGACCATGATTGCTAGCCTAGTGCACAACGCCTCACATTCCTCCATACTATGCGATGTTATTATTATAGATTTTCCCTGTTCACGAACTCTGCAAAGTGCATCCCAGATTAATCTCTTAGAAACCGGATCCATTCCTGCTGTGGGCTCATCAAGGAAGATCACACTCGGATTGCCAACAACAGCTATAGCTGTGCTCAACTTGCGTTTATTCCCACCGCTATAAGTCTCTGTTAATTTGTCAGCAAAACGTTCAAGTGAAAATTGTGATATTAAATCGACACACATTTCTTGTAATGTATCTTTCTGGTATACCTCGGAGTCTGGCAAACATCTGCAATGTTTCATAACCCGTCATCTGCCCTATCAGAGCATCAAACTGTGGACAGTACCCAATAAGTTGCTGTGCCTTCTGTAATTGGTTTCTAATGTTAAATCCGCCTATATATGCTGTTCCAGATGTCATCATTAGATCTCCTGTTGCCATTTTAAAAGTGCTCGTCTTTCCAGCCCCATTAACTCCTAAAAGCCCAAAGCATTCACCATTTGGAACAGCCAAACACACATCATTAACTGCAACTATAGGATTCACCTTAAACTGATTGTAAACTTTATGCAAATGATCGAGAACGAATTCAAAACCTTTATGGGAATTTGCGTCTCTTGCATTGTCTACAATGCCTCTTTCGCGAGCAACATCTTCATCAAGTAAACCTGCAAAATCACCAGAAGAACCTATTTTCTGTTTTCTACACACTAATGCGCAACATGCCAGAGAAACTTTTCTTACAAATCCCGATTCAATAAAAAACAAGATAACCCAGAGAATAACACATTCTGCCATCATGAACACTAAGTACCTGCCAATTCCGGGCTGCTCCCAAGCAATATAATTTTCCTCATAGAAAACAGCTGTGCCTCTTCCCAATTCACATACAAGTTTTGTAAGATCACTTTTGTTGCAAGTATCCAATGTGATGTAGTTTTGGTACATGTTAACCAAACAGGTAACCAGACAGTAATTCGGTATGCAACTAAATCCCCAGTCAAGTGCATCACCTATATCTACTTCTCCTACAGCTCGTAGTATATAGACACCGAGCATAGGAAAAATGCCAAAGAGTATGTTGAGCATGGAAGAGACAATGAATGCAGTTGATGCGACAGTGAATAAAAACTGGAAACAATACATAAGCGGTAATATGGATAACGAAAACATGAAAAGGAAAATGAAAACTATCCATATTCGGCCATCCAAAGTATAAGCTTCAGTTCCAAATGCCACAAAAACCACTAGTATTAAGAGGTTTGGTATAAGCATGTTTATCAAATCCCAAGCATATGTTGATGCCCAGAAGTTAACAGGACGAACGCCAGAAACATATTGAATATGTTTTGCACCAACTGCTCGCTCTGATACCAGGAACAAAACAAAGCTCCCACTCAGAAATGACATTCCGAATCCAACATAAAATGCGATTATAAAAGCCTGAAAGGAACTGACTCCTGATATTTGATCCTTTGTCTGCTCCTCTAAGGTCCGTGGTAATGGGGAATTTATAGTAGTTATCCGGGATGCTCCACTTAACAGCATTATAAGAGAATTACTGACAGCATTTAGTGATTGTGATGGAGAATGAAAAGGTTGGTTGTTAAAATATGCTGTAGCTATTACAGCATTACCATCAACATTAAAGTCACTGGAAACTATATACTCATTTACATATACACTGAGGTGTTCAACACCTCGACTATATAAGTAATCATTTAGTGTAACACTTGTAGATGGTTGTACAACATCAACATCAGCTGCTCTTAAAAAGTTATTGTATGTTTCACCAATGTTTGAAAATGGAGATGGAGTGGCCGTTGAAACTATTTGATACGCAGCTTGAGTAGGACCATACTGGGAAATGTTCATCACCAAAGATGGAGAATCTCCTCTTAATGGAATTAAAAGATTAGCAAGGAGAGCAAAAATAGTGGAACATATTGGAAGAGCAAGTTGGGCAATTAAAATTTTACGATTTCGTTGTGAATGAAGGACACGTTTGGTTAACATTGCACGGAACTGGCGCATAAAAAGTTGAATTCCAACATATGAAACAAAATTCCAGGTATTATTTTGAGAGGCAGATAATCCTACATCATGCTCCAATGACGGCGCAGAAAGACTCTTTAGCTTTTCATCCTTCGTATTACTTGTTTTAAGTTGAACATCATTTTTGTATGAATAAATTGGATTGTCATGTGATGAGGTATCCTCTTCAACTTCAGCTTGTCTGCCAACTTTGATAAAAACTTCTTCCATTGTTGTCACAGAAGCACCATAGCTACTTATGCCATATTTTTTCTTATTGTCCTCCAATTTGGTAAATAATTGGGCAAATTTATCTCGCTGTTCCGCTGGGAGGATAAATGTGACTTCTGCCGCAATATTTGAATCACATTGTGCTTTGGAAACAATAGACTGAATCGTCGATGTTAAATTACCAACATTACATGATGGCTGCTTCACAATAGACATATGGTAACCAATTCCATACTTCTTCTTCAGAAACATTGGTGTGCCGAAACATTGCATCTTACCTAGAGCCATTATACCAATTCTATCTCCTAGTAAGTCAGCCTCTTCCATAAAGTGAGTAGTTAGTAAGATGGTTCTCCCTTGCTTATGTTGGTTTATCAGATCCCATGTGAATCGACGGGCAGCTGGGTCCATTCCTGTTGTTGGTTCATCTAGTAGAACAATCTTAGATCCACCTGTAAAAGCAATTCCTAAGGATAACTTCCTTTTCATGCCACCTGACAATGTCTTTGCCTGATTACTTATTTTATCTTCTAAGGCAAGGGATGCAATTGTTGAAGATATTTCCTTTTTCACCAACACTGCGTCATGAATACCTTTAAGTCGAATAAAAAATTCGAGATGCTCTCTAACAGTTAGAGTGTCAAAGAGCAAATTATGCTGAGGACAAATACCCAGACTTTTTCGCACTTTATTAATATCTGAGGCAATGCTGAAACCATTGACCACAGCAGTGCCACTTGATGGAGGAAACAAACCAGTGAGCATAGAGATGGTCGTAGTTTTACCTGCTCCATTCTTTCCCAAAAGTGCAGTAATTTCACCTTCATACAAATTGAAACTAACATTGTCAACAGCTGGCTTAGACATGTTTAAAAACTTTTTTGTTAGATGCCGAATGCTAATGCCGGGAGATAAATCACTTGGATTGTTTTCAAACGTATCCGAAGTAATAGAAGTGGATGATAGCTTTTCAACTTTAGTGTTATCAAGGTTTGGCGAACAGCAGTAGCATGATGTTAAGGGAAAAAACCATCTTTTGGGAACTCCGAATTCACCAGGAAACACATTAGATATATACCATGTTAAGAAACCATAAAAAAAACAATCACAAAGAAGCATAATGAATACATATAGCATCGTAAAGTTATCGTCAACAGACAATTCAAGTGCCACATTGTTCCATTGTATTCCAGATCCTTTGCCCTCCCATTTTGCCATTGTCTGAGCACCCATACTCATTCCTATGTTGGGAATTAACATTACAATGATCTTAGTTGGGAGGTTCATCAATTCATAATTAGGTGAGATAAAACTATATGGTACATATGACAAGAACCAAATAATCCCACCAACACCTGCTGCAGTACGAGCCTTTGAGAATAAAGTAGAGACAAAAAAGCAAAACCAAACAGACGAAAGAAAATACAAGGATAGGTATACAAAAATTACACTCCAACTCCCACGCCCCAGAACGCCACCACTCTCGGTTGTATGTATACACAACAATAATGTAACACAGATATTAATGAAAGTCAATAATAATAAGTAATGTATAAACCAAGCAGTCCAATGCAACCAGGCATTGAGACCCATTATCTTCATAGTTTCGTGTAGTTTCGTTTCTTTCTCGAGAACTATCGATCGAATTATGTTTATAGCAATAAATAAAATACTCAACATCAGAAGAAAAGGCAGAAAAGATTGTATAACTGAAACGAATGGGTCATCAATGAATGGAGGAAATGGGGTCCTTTTCATCTTAATGTTTATATTGCTGGTTGCAGTAGCTACACTATTTATGTGAGCCAAATCTATAGCTTGTTGAATGTGAAGAAAACCTTCATTATAGTAACCTAAACAAAAAAAAATTGACATTATATTACTGACATGTAAAACATAATTAATATAAAAACGACGGATGTGAGTTTTCCGGAAATATGTATTTTCAAGGATATTTCCGAAATTTTCCTGATAAAGTATAATTCAACCATAGTTTCGACCACAAGAGCAAAAACAACGAACCACCTCAAACCAGGTAAGCAGGAATCACTTGTTTCAAGTGGTTACTCTATTTGTGTTTTCCTATGTGTTTTTAGAATGTGTATAAACTGGAAAAATAGCATGAGCTATTAAATTGTAAAATTGTTAAAATTGAAAAGTATTCATTTCCAAAATTTCGGTCAATATAAAACATCTAGTTAATAATAAAATTATGCAATTCATAAGAGGATATTTCTGTAAATATTGACTATAAAAAGTAAAAAGAAACTTTAAATAACACTACTAATTGAAAGCCACCCCAAATTAAATGATTTAACTCCGAAATAAACTATTTTGCACCAAATATACTTTTTTGTAGCACCAATTCGCATCCCCCAATTTTGAATATCCCTATCACTAACGGTAATTTTCCGGAAATTTCCTTACATTTCCAGACTCAAATCCCTAGTAAAAACTATTTTAGCATTAACCATTTCCCGGAATAATTATGATGTCGTAATTCATGTTAGGGTTTAACATATACAGGGTTGTGTTAAATATGTTTCAAAACACTGTTTTTTTACAGATAAAAAACAGTACATTCATATATGAGACAAAATACCGGTACATGGTAGGGCCTATACAGTACCGGCTGACAATTACCTGCGGTACCGATAGTATATATATAATACTATTGAGTTATGAATGACACAAGCCAAATAAATCATAAAATCAATTATTGTATAGATTGAGTTAAGATTATAGGCCTATACACAAGCACATACATCACTCTGTACATAGGAATAGGTTTAAGCTGCCAAGCTGACAACAGATAAAAAATAGGCCTATCCTATTATTGCAGTATCATTGCATGTTCAAGCTAAATATTATAGTTTTTTCAGTTTCGCTACCTAGGCCTAACTGTAGCATGCAGGCATGTACAGTAGTGTTGAGAACTGTAACTGTAATTATACTGTAACTGCAACTGTAACTGAATGATATTGATGTTTTTTTGATACTGAAACTATAACTGTAACTGTAATTGCGAATTTTGAATACTGTAACTGTAACTGAAACTGTAATTACGAATTTTGAATACTGTAACTGTAACTGAAACTGAAATTACTAAAAATCGATTCAGTTCTCAACCACACAATTAACATGAATGAGCATTTAAGACAGTATTGTAATAGTATAGGACAGGATACGATACGATACGAAAACGGATTTTCGTATTTCGTGTCGCAGTATTTTATTCGTATCGAATTTCGTATCGTATTATAAAAATTGACTTTGTATCTTATAATATAAAATTTTTTTTATTATTTCGTATCGTATTTTCGTATCTTATTATTTTGTAAATATTCATGTTTTTAACAGCCAATCCAGATATCATACAATTTATTTCTTTATATGTGAATAAATTAGTTTGCGGCTTACAGATTCATAACCTTACAGGCTTACAGATGTCAATAAAATTGTAACAAAGGAGGATCGTAATAATGTAGAATAATAATAAAATATAATATAATTACAGTTTAAATAAACTTGAGGAGAATCGCGCCTAATGTACTGTACATGTACAAGGCCTTGCTTGACGTTATGATAAGTCTTTATAGTGAGAGAATAAATAAATAAAACATTTATTTTGAAATAAAACATTTATTTTGAAATAAAACATAGTTTTATTCTAGTATTAGTTTGACTTGGAAATAAAGTATTTCATTTTTTTCAATATTCATATATTGTTAATACACACTCATCATTCCATAAATAACGGCAGTAGGTATAGGTAAAGCAGTACAGTATGCATAAAGTGGCATGGTACAGTAATATGGAAACGCCTACTGGGCCGTGTTGCATAACTTCCTTATGGATGTTGTAGCCAGTAGCCACACTATTGCTGTAGCAAGCATCGATGTTGTAGCCAGTAGCCACACTATTGCTGTAGCAAGCATCGATGTTGTAGCCAGTAGCCACACTATTGCTGTAGCAAGCATATTGAAACATTGAATAATAAATATTTACGTATAATAGAGATTTATATGATTTTCTAAGTGTAATACAAAATCCTCATATTTTATCAACTCTTAGATAAAATACGATACGAAAAAATACGAAATTTTTTTCGTATTTCGTATCGTATCTTGTATTTTTCGTATCGTATCGTATTTCCTCAAAATTGCATTTGTATCATATCATATCGTGAAAAATTGGTTCGCATCGTATCGTATCGTATCATGTCCCTGGTATAGAGTATGGTTTAATAAATGAATAACAGTCTGACAGTGGTTAATATAGGTATAATTTTTAAAACATTGTTATAAAAAACAAAGACCCATTGCCCACTTAGCTCAACTGTGATTGATTTGGCAAGTCAAGTAGTGAAAGAAGATCTAGCATATTAGTCTATGTTTATCTGTCTCAACTATTAGACTATTATCAGCCTTATAACCACTCTTTGCTTCATATTAAATGTAAATGTTTTAGATAAACAAAGAAAAGTTAATGGTAGAGTAGAGGGATATATAACGGATTGGTAGGTGTAAAACGCGGATTCGGATCCGGATTCCAACATTATCAATTAAGGGAAAGGAGCAGGATACAGTGGCACGTTATTTTAACCAAAACAATAAACTATAGTGAATAGAACAGGTTATACTGTAGTTATTTTTGGGAGTTATAAAAATGTACAAAAAATTCGACTTCCGTAGGGACAAGAGGTCCGGATCCGCGTTTTACTCTGACCCTATATATTTTACATTATGAATTATTAATTTTACCGGAATTATTAATATCGCAGGTCATATCACACTAGAGGCACACTGGAAATTAAATTTTTATCAAGTTTATCAAGCAGGATTCAGAAGCATGGATTTTATAACCAAACCAACAATAAATGATAACAGTACAAGCACTGAAACAAGATGTACAGTAAAATGTGGGTGCCTTTAGTTGATCTTTTGACCGCCACTTTCATTACATACTATCTGACTATCAGTATATTAGTTACAAAATATTACCATAGAGAACTTTCCTACAACTAATGTACCTACTGTATTAGCTCTATAAAGTGGCAGTTTTGTAATGAACATTATTATTTAGTTTATATTAGTAATATATTATTAAAGTGGCTCATTTTTAGTTTTTGATATTTTTTTTTTTATTGGGCAAGTGATTCGTTTCATTTTTTTGGGCAAGTGACTCTTAGGGCAAGTGACTGCACTGCACCCCGCCCGATGAGACTACATTAATTCAATGACTGCTTACTACGTGAGATCATATACAGTATTGAATCTATAACTGAAACTGTAACTGAATTTTATCACGATCAAAACTGTAACTGAAACTGAAATGCTCAATTTTGTAATACTGAAACTGCAACTGTAACTGAATTGTTACACTTTATAATACTGAAACTGTAACTATAACTGAAATCCAAAACTTTGAATACTGAAACTGTAACTGTAACTGAAAGTAGTAAAAATTGACTCAGTTCTCAACACTAATGTACAGCAGTGCAGTACTGTAGTAGCCTGCTAATCCCAATATTATAGTTCTTTCAGTACCACAGCAGCTCACCCTGCCCTGCACGCTGCACCCACACACGCAGTAATTTATAATCCTAATTATATAGTTTTTTAAGTATTTGCCACGCCATTATACTGAACCCGGCCCTGCAGGCAGTGACGCATGTAGTGCAATACTGCAGTATCCCAACAATCAGTACCAGTAGTACGAACACCAACCCCCATTTATCTACAGGCTTTCTTTCTTCCTTAGTGGGTGAGCCAGAATTTAAATTTTTGCTTTTTTAGCTAAAATACAGTACAACAAAAATATCTCAGTCGATATTGCCCAGATACAGCGCAGTTATTCATTAACATTTTGGGTATGTTGGAAATTTATAATGTAAATTTATAAATTAATGTAAATTAATAAATTTATAATTGCTGAATTGGAATTGCACATTATTGGGATGCTTTACAAAAAATTGGTGAGACCCACCATGCAATCCACAATTGGATTGATGTGATGCAGCGTGCATTAAAAATGGTATGTCAGCTTATCGAATTGCAGCTCCACAACTCCATAAGCCTACCCCATAACTTTCGCGAGAATATCCGCATCTCCAAGGCCAGTGTCCTTTAAGAGGCGTCTTATGAAAGACATGATCTGTGCTTATGCTTATTTTCTCCCTGGTGCTGCCAAAGTACAAGATTCTGCACAGGATGATCCCAACGGCGGAAGTGATGTCCTGAGAAGCGGATGCGGTGTTCAAGTGTCAAGCTTGGGGGAACCAATGAGACACCTCCAATAGTATATACCTCCAATAGTATATAGTGTCTGGTTGGAGATGTGTGCAATGTACTTGACACAATAAACCTGGCGTAGCATTCTTATGAATGTGCCATCCAGAGATTTGGTGTCCTCAGCAGTTAGAGCCAAGTATGGACTCCCATATAGGAGTACTGGTTCTACTGCTGCTCTAAATATTCGGACCTTAAGATTCCAAAGTATACTATGTGACACCAAAAATATTGGACAGCCCATTCAATGCTAACTATTATAAGTAACTATAATTCGAATATTACATATTCGAAGATCTTCACATGACTTCTGGATCAATGATCTAAGGTAGCAAAAGTCATCCACATGCTCAAGGACGAAACCCTTATAGCTTATGTATATATCTATGTATGTATCGAATGTATCTGTGTCACCGTCAATAGTAGACACAAATGTCGTCAAATCGTCCTATAATGATCTGATTGCAATTTATTTCATCAGGAATCCCATATAATGAAAGTATGCTGAACATACGTGAGCGAGAGACTGAATCAAAGGCCCTAAAGATGTCAACAAAGATAATAGCCCGACGTCTGCCTTTATTTATGGATAACCCTTCAAACGCCCCTTTAAAAGCCAGGATGGGCTCCTGCTGGTCGAAAAAGCCAACCAACCACCAAGGTTAAGGCTGAATCACCAGCCGATCGCCTCAATGGTTGGAAAGCCCACTTTGAAAAGCTCCTCAATAATGACAGGGTATTGCCTGATGACTTTATAGAAGTAAAAGTGTCTGAGTCTGTACTCCCAGATATTCCCATTGGTGATATCTCCTTTGCAGAAGTGAAGGCTGCTGCAAAGAGCATTAAGACCAATCGTGCCAGTGGAGTAGATGGTGTTTCCCCTGAGGTCTTTAAAATACCTGAGTGTTTAAAGCTCATCTATTCCATCATAGTAGACATGTACCGAACAACAAGAGTCCCACAAGAAATGAAAACAAATAAGTTGGTACCAGTTCCCAAGAAGGGCAACCTAACACTCTATGGTTCTTTTCGGGAAATCTCATTTATCTCGATTGCTGCAAAGCTATACAATAGAATTCTATTAAATCGCATCAGGGATCCCATTGAGAGACTGCTCCGTGGAAATCAGAATGGGTTCCGTAAAGGTCGTGGGACCATGGAGCCCATTTTGGCACTTAGAAGGATAATTGAAGAGTTATCAAAAAAGAACGACAGGCATCTGGCTGTTATCTTTGTTGACTTCTTCAAGGCCTTTGATTCAGTCTCTCGCTCACGTATGTTCAGCATACTTTCATTATATGGGATTCCTGATGAAATTATTGCAGCAATCAGATCAGTATACGATGGTTCGACAACATTTGTGTTTACTGTTGACGGTGACACAGAACCATTTGAAGTGTTATGGGGCGTCCTCCAGGGAGACACACTTGCACCATTCTTGTTCATAATTGTTGTTGACTATGTTCTACGCATGTCCATAGATCATTATAATGATGATGGGGTGATGATAACTCCACCTACTGGCTCCAGAAGTCGAGGAAATCCTGCCAAGTACCTAACTGATATAGACTTTGCTGATGACTTAGGAGTACTCTCAGAATCATTAGAGGGAGCCCAACGGCTCCTCAGCTCATTAGAACATGCTTCTTCTAGAGTTGGTCTTTTTATTAACTCCAGAAAGACCAAAATTTTGACAGTTAACTTTGAAAGTCCTCAGCAAGTCTCTGATCGGATAAGCATAAGCTCAAAAGATGGTATGCTTGAGCATGTGGATGACTTCTGTTACCTGGGATTATGGATCCGGAAGTCAGGTGAGGACCTTCGAATACGTAAGGGAAAGGCATGGGCAGCCTTGAATAGGCTTTCCAGGATTTGGAAGTCACCGAGAATTAATAGGAAACTTAAGGTCCGATTATTTAGAGCAGCAGTAGTTCCAGTACTCCTCTATGGGAGTCCATGCTGGGCTCTAACTGCTGATGACACCAAATCTCTGGATAGCACATTCACAAGAATGCTACGCCGGGTTCATTGTGTCAAGTACAATGCACACATCTCCAACCAGACACTATATAATATTGGAGGTGTCTCATTGGTTCCCCCAAGGTTGTCACTAGAACAAAATCGCCTCCGCTTTGCAGGACATTATTTTCGCCGTGAGGACCAGCTAGTGCATAATCTTGTGCTTTGGCAGCCTCATGGAGTGAATAAGCATGGTGGACAGCCCACTACTTTCTTGAGACGCATTTTAAGGACACTGGCTTTGAAGATGCGGATGATCTAGCAAATGTCATGGGTGTTAGGGAGTTGTGGCGGCGCAATTTTAATGACAAGCCGGCACAGCATTCTTAAAAATGCAGCTGCAATGCAGCATGCCGATCCTAGTAGCAGTAGCTGGCCCCGAAAAGGGCCGTTTGGGTTTGTTGGGTCAAGTCGTATTGACATTCAGCGAGGGTAGTATTGTTTGAAAAGAGCAAGAAGCAGATCGGCAAAGGCAGTCCGTTTTTGCTTATTAGCACCAGAGCATCGCGAAACAAGCCGCATGATTCCCTTAGGCCCTTCATCAGCGTAATTATAGATTGTGCAGTACAACCCGGAAAATGACAAAGACGTATGGTTGGTTGCCCCTTGCCCATTTGGTTGTGGATGTAGAGTGCGGGGTGCGGGGGAGAAGCTCCACGCTTTGCACATACTCAAAAACACGCTTCTCAGTCTCGATCAGTTTACCAATCTCATCAATAAAATTCAATTCAGCCATATGCCATGACGGTGACAGTAACAGTACGGTAGGCCTAATAAAGTAATTGTAGGTGTTCTAGTATAAATACAATACTAATAGTATAAAACAATATCTGCATTGTCCTCAAGATGGCGCACAATGCAGCTATACCGGTACCGGTGCCAAACTTTTATCAGTTTCTATCCGATTTCAAAGGATAAAGCTCAAAGGATGGTATGCTTGAGCATGTGGACGACTTCTGTTACCTGGGATCATGGATCCGGAAGTCAGGTGAGGACCTTCGAATACGTAAGTGAAAGGCATGGGCAGCCTTGAATAGGCTTTCCAGGATTTGGAAGTCACCGAGAATTAACCGGAAACTTAAGGTCCGATTATTTAGAGCAGCAGTAGTTCCAGTGCTCCTCTATGGGAGTCCATGCTGGGCTCTAACTGCTGAGGACACCAAATCTCTGGATGGCACATTCACAAGAATGCTACGCCGGGTTCATTGTGTCTGGTACAATGCACACATCTCCAACCAGACACTATATAACATTGGAGGTGTCTCATTGGTTCCCCCAAGCTTGACACTAGAACAAAATCGCCTCCGCTTTGCAGGACATTGCTTTCGCCGTGAGGACCAGCCAGTGCATAATCTTGTACTTTGGCAGCCTCATGGAGTGAATAAGCATGGTGGACAGCCCATGACTTTCTTGAGACGCATCTTAAAGGACACTGGCCTTTAAGATGCGGATGATATAGCAAATGTCATGGGTGCTAGGGAGTTGTGGTGGTGCAATTTTGTCGATAAGCCGGCACAGCATTCTTAAAAATGCAGCTGCAATGCAGCATGCCGATCCTAGTAGTATGGGCTCCATGGTCCCACGACTTTTACGGAACCCATTCTGATTTCAAAAAAGCAGTCTCTCATTGGCGATTTAATATAATTATATTGTATAGGTTTGCAGCAATCGTGAACTATTGGAATGGAGGTCAGGCAAGGATTCAAAATAATGTAGAAACATAT
Organism: Nemertoderma westbladi; assembly: GCA_032718475.1. Classification (NCBI taxonomy): domain Eukaryota; kingdom Metazoa; phylum Xenacoelomorpha; order Nemertodermatida; family Nemertodermatidae; genus Nemertoderma; species Nemertoderma westbladi. The sequence goes on along the minus strand of JAUCBJ010002659.1, from coordinate 18,581 downwards.
GAATTTGGATGAAAAATCGCTGATATATAAGCGTTCTAATCCGCTGAAGATCATTTTATTCATTAAGTGATTAAGTACTATAAATCAAATCAAATATTTGATCAAATAAATCAAATCGGATCATGACCCTGTCGTCTGCTTATTAGACCTACGATCTGTGAAGAGCACACAAACACAGCGTGAATATGATTCACATACGATGGAATATTACAGTTTTTGAAAAATCGACGTACTGAAAGCAACTCAAGTTTGCGCCGCACATCCATTTGTGTTAGAATATCCTATAGTAGATAATGTGGTGGATTATGACTTGATTATTGAAAAGTGGTACAAATGGATATATAAAGTGATTGACAGTTGTGTACCAAAACGGACCATCCATAGGGCATCTCAACCACCATGGATTTCACAAAAAACATCCCACAAATTAAAACAGCTACATACAGTACAACGGAAAATCTCTAAATATAAATCACCTGCACTTACATTACAGCTGAAATTTGATCAGCTCCAAAAAGACATTGAAAGTGACATTATAGAAGATCAAGCGCAGTATGAGACACGCCTTTCAAACTCGAGATCGATGGAACACTTATTTAAATACTTTAAAAGTCTCCGCAGATCATCACAACTACCACCAGTTTTGCATTACAGAAATCACATTGCCTCCACGGACATTGAACAAGCTGAGCTTTTTAATGAATTTTTCCAATCTGTCTTTAAACCACCTCGACTACCTACTAGCAAGGTCTCCCCTCCAATTGATATTGTTGATCCCCCTAACTTCACAACGTCCAGCAACTATGATGTATCGGTAGAGACCGTGGAGAATATTCTGTCCGCTCTTGATGTTACTAAATCCCGAGGACCAGATAATATTTCGCCTGGAATTCTTAAATCGTTAGCGAAAGTCCTTGCACCTTCTTTGTCTACAATATTTAAAATACTGAAAAAAGTCAACTATTTTCCGATTTTGTGGAAACATGCGTTAGTAAATCCCCAACATAAAAATGGGAGTAAAATTAAAATAATTTTGTACCGTCCGATTTCACTTCTCGCAATCCCAGGGAAAGTATTCGAACGGTGTATATTCATTGCAGGATATGAACAGGTGAGGGGGCGACTACACAACGCCCAACATGGCTTTAGAAAATGTAGATCAACAATTACACAACTTCTTATTTTTTTGGATAATGTATACAAAGGTATGAATGATGGACAGTTGGCGGTGGAGACAGTTTACTTGGATTTTCAAAAAGCATTTGACTCAGTTAGCCACGAATCCCTACTTAAAAAGTTGTGGAGAATAGGAGTACGAGGAAATCTCTGGTATATTATTCGTAGTTATTTATCTGGAAGAACTCAATCTGTAAGAGTTGGCAAGGCGACATCCACCGCTAGAGACGTAGCTAGTGGCATGGCTCAGGGATCTCTCCTGGGCCCCCTGCTTTTCCTCATCGAGGACAATGACCTCCCAGAAGTCTGTGGTGTCAGCATCGCTTATCTCCTCGCAGATGACTGTAAATTAATGTCGATATCACCGATAAACGATCCGATAAACACCCAACTCGATATTGATCAACTTGTTACAAGGGGTCTGGAAGCCGGGTTATTCAATGAGTCGAAGTGTGAGCAGATAGTATTTCGTGGGGATATTGAAGGGCGCAGTATAAACTCAAAATTAATATCGCGCGTTGATAAAGAAAAAGATTTGGGAATAACAATTACGTCTAATTTGTCCTGGACGGCGCATATCAAGGAGAAATGTAAAAAGGGAAATAATGCATTTCAATTAATCCGAAGAAATTGTGCAGCAACACTTCCTATTCTGGCAAAGTTGAATTTGTATAAATCCATGGTGTTACCCATAATTCTATATGGGTCGGCCTGCTGGCATCCAAACAAAACTGATTCCCATCTGGTAGAAAGCATCCAACGCAGAAGTACAATTTGGATATTAGGCAGTGATGAGTATACATACAAAGAAAGACTATTAAAACTAAATATACTCCCAATATCTTTATACCTCCAATTATGTGACCTTCTAACACTATCAAAAATAATAAATAATAAATATGACATCGACTGGACGCAGCACGTCAAAGTAAAGACGCACAATCGGGACAGGAATACTCGTAGCACAAATCACCTTACATACACCTTACATACGATATATTGCAACCACGGAAATGTATTTCGAAGCAAAATTTTTGGTTCCGTGCGCCGCTTCTAGCTAATCAGTTACCATCGCGAACTGAATTTTTTAACCATGTTGGACTAAAGGCTCGACTCCTAGACCTATTCTGGCAACACTTCCATAAACGATATGACGTAGATATCAACTGTACATGGAGATTAAACTGCGATTGTGTCCAAATGAATTGTAATTTGTGTCTCCCGAATCTTGATGACCTACTCAACCCATAATCATTAATCATAATCAAACGCCTTACTTAGACCTAAGTGGTATGGACCTACATCAGTTGTTATTTTAATGTAAATCATTAACCATTTTAAGTAAATACTGTACATATATAATTTTAATGCAATCGTTTTATTTAAAAACCAAACCATTTTATATTTTACTGCTCTATGAAAATTTTACTGAATTTTTAGTCTTTTAGTAAATATTGTACATTATATAATTTTAATCCAATCATTTTACTTAGAAACTGTTTGTTATTCTTATGAATTTTACTGTATAGCTAAACCATTTTAAATGCAAGCACGTTGTCACAATTTTATAGTACTGTTCTGTTATTTTTATGAAATTTTATTGAATTGACCTACTGTACGTGTAATTTTACTTAATTTTATTGCATAGCCAATACACTTTACTGTATGATTTATACAATGAGATACTGCTTGACACTCTATTTGTTTAACATCTTAATGTACATAAATAATCGATCCTAGACATGTGTTATATTCTACAATATAAACTCTCTTTCTAAATTCAATACCGTAAGATATTTTAGATATTTTAGACAAATTTGTGCGTTGTAATCTCCCCGTCACGTTATCGTGTAAATCCATTTTAATAATAATAATAATAAAATATACCAAACATTCTGGAACATTTTATTTGTTACCAGATATACAAGATATACTTTACGATATCACGCTTTCTTTACATTTAAGGTATGTAGATAACGTGACGTTAACATATTCCCATCATCCAAACTTTAATAACAATTCAATATATTTGATATGCCTTTTAGGCATTCTCTTCAGGCAGTCTGTAGTTCAGATAACGAAAGCTAATACTCTAATAATCCTGTAATCTACAGTACACATTACAAAAACACAGGTCAGGGCACATTCCTCTCTTTAGTTGCGATAAAATAATTACACAAAGGACATCATAACACACTTCGTAGGAGGATACTAGAAAGTATATTAATAGTTAAAGCAAAAAATATGATAATTAATAAACAATGGACAGTATTGGTATCATCCATGCTGACACCATTTATTAGAGATCCAATATAATTGTTAGGTCAAGGTAAACAGACGGGGGGGGGGGGGGGGGGGGTGACTTAAATTAGGTTTTTGTTTGAGTGTGGTATAGGGGAGTATTATGTAACTGTGCAATTTTTTTGTACTGCATATAATATTTAGTAGTTATATAGTGTTGTACTGTATGTTTGATGTTGTGTAGTAGGTTATACAATATTCCCATCATATTTCCCACACGAAAATCACTTAATACTTTGAATTTCACTAACCTGGATTATTCCCCCCTTCATTGTCTTCCTGATTTCGCGGTGTAGCAAGCCGTGATCTTCTCCACAAATCTTTGGTTTTCCAGGTGGCCTGCACAAACGATGACTTGGCTTTGTTGCTGATTGGAGAGGAATGCATTCGAATGGAATAATTTAAACTGTTACTTGGAACATTTGTATAGAATGTGACTCCCCCAAGAGCAGATGACATAGTTGGGTTGGGTAACTGACTAATTGCGCTGAAATACTCCAGCATATCAACTTCATCTGGGAAAACTTTCACTGTTAAATGTAAAATACGATCATAAAAGTTGCTAAATATAGTGAAGAACATCAAACAAGAACAACCACAATATGTAAATGATCTTAAACTCACAAATGATTAACAATGTACAACTGTATACATTGTTGTACGAGAAAAAGTATAATATGTACTTGTGTGTGAGAAATGTACTTGAGAGATTCCATCTCCACAGAGTCTATATCTGTTGGTGAATGTTTTGGGACAAGTTAGTCTGCTATGGACCAAATTGGGTAAAACTAGAAGGGCCAACTTCGGACAATTATCGATGGCCATTGTGCGTGGCAATGCCACAGCTGTTCTAGGAACCCTCCAGCTGCTCATACAGACCTCATTGTGCGTGGCAATGCAATAGCTAGTCTAGGAACCCTCCAGCTGCACATACAGAGCGCATTGTGCGTGGCAATGCCACAGCTGTTCTAGGAACCCTCCAGCTGCTCATACAGACCTCATTGTGCGTGGCAATGCAATAGCTAGTCTAGGAACCCTCCAGCTACACATACAGACCGCATTGTGCGTGGCAATGCCACAGCTGTTCTAGGAACCCTCCAGCTACACATACAGACCTCATTGTGCGTGGCAATGCCACAGCTGTTCTAGGAACCCTCCAGCTGCTCATACAGACCTCATAGTGCGTGGCAATGCCACAGCTGTTCTAGGAACCCTCCAGCTGCTCATACAGACCTCATATTTAAATTTAATCTTGAACGGATTAAAGGCAAAGCAATTTGATGGATTCTAGGGTTTGGACATGTATCCCTCTAGCGGGAGACTATTAAAATTATGGTTTAATGAAAGTCTCTCAACATTTTTTTTTATTTATGACTACGGTACATATTTTCAACGATTTTTTTCGATTTTCAACTCATCTCCTTACGGTGTCAAATTCGTAACGAGGGCAACAATCACAACAACAAACTAGGCTTACAGTTTTTGCAAAAATTAACCCACCGCCCTAAGTTCGGTAAAGGCTCCGCCAACTGGCCCCACAGTTAACATATACTGGGCAAATATTCCATAATATTGCGGGTCGTGCTTATTCTTAATCTACCTACTCACTACTGATTTATATAGTTTCGTTTTATATAACTTTATAATTAATTCAACTCACATGTGACTCCAAGACTTGCTGCGGCTGCGCCCATGATTGTGTTAGTGTAAGCATTGTTGGGATTGTAGGAAATCTCCCAGAGGCCTCCCAGTGGAGGACGGAGACCCGGGGGTGGGAAGGTATTCAACTGAAATAATATAGAAACATTGATTTAAATAATTATGTTAATAATCCTTAATAATACAATTTTTATACTGTATCTCTGTACACTGTACAATAGATTATTCAATAATTTTCTTCAGCTGTGAGGCCTCGGATTGCGCACAAAGTCTGAACTCTTTTTTTTTCAGTATGGGCCCCCATGACTTACTATAACAGTATATAACTATAATAACTATATATATTAACTGTTAGCCTATAGTTGATCATTGGTCCCCCCATAACTTTACTCCCAAGATTAAACTGGTACTCATTATCTTACCATTTAATTGTGTTTGATAGTCCCTTTAAAACATCCAAACCTAAACAAAAACTACTCTGGCTCTGATGCAGGGATCGAACTCACGATCTTCGGATAGATGTGAATTCATGTCTTACAGATATAACAACTACGCCAAGGTGAGAGTCTTACTTGGGCAACAATCAGATCTTCAGCTGCAGTGGGGCTCACCACGGTGACACACTAGGCTTCAACATCAACAGTAGGTGTTCGCCACACGCACACACTAACACCCATTGGTTGAGATTATCAAGGAGATAATCCCTACTGTTTTGCTTTGTTGCATGGCTGAGTGCAAATTTATATTATGAAGCCACCTGCATGTGGTCGTTTAATCTATTGTGCGAATTTTAACGATTTTGTCATTAAATTATTACAATTATCTTTGAGACGATTAAGGCACAGAGAAAAAGTGTAAAAATAGTAAAAATAAAAGTTTTGGCTGAACGTGCGATCAGGGGGCGCTATGATGCTGAGTCCGGAGGCATTGCACCTTAATGCACGCCGATCATGATCAGGAATTCAGGTTCCCCCTGGACGAACGTCTCACAGTTAACATTATCTCGTAACCATATCCCATCGCTTATCCGCCTCTCCTCTGCCGACCTTTCCCAACCGACATTTACTTTAATACATTTACTGTGACCGTTTGGAGAGTACCACATTGATTGTACAACAGTAGTTGTGCGGCAGACAAAGATCTACTACCGCCATGCCTCACTCCCTGATAAAATCTTTCCAGCCGCATCCCAATCCACTGCTTTTAAACAAGTGAAGTTCCCGCCCTGATCTCTGGATTAAACAGTCACCATCCGGTCAATTCCCTCCAACTGTAACAGAGGTTAGTTAGCCCATTGCATTGGACCAGGCATTCATTCATGTTCCAGGGCGTAAAATTCTCCCTTGGGGACCTTGCACTCTATGCATCCAATGAATCCGATGCAGTTAGGTACCAATTTCATATCCATTTTATTTCAATGTGGAACGGAAATTGCTGCTGTGATGATGTGGCTCAGAAGACCTGTGTTTCTTCATTTCCTGTGGACAGAATCCAATTGGTTGACTAATATGTATTCACTATGGGTCCATTTCACAGTGCCATGTAACACACAAGTGTAGGCCTACACAAGCCTACTTTTACGCGGCGTGTTTAATTTAGTTCGTTCAATTCCACATCCCATTTATTACCACGAAGTTTTCATCATTTTGAAAGTGTTACCATATTGAATTGTTAAATTTTGCCAGTTCTACTTTACAGTATAATTCGAATTTACTAAATATGTTGACAGTCTAGGCGTATAATATAAAAACGATTCTTAAGTTGATTTTGTTCAGAATTGGAAAAAAACCCATGATATGCTTCCACTTTATCCATTTCTGAACAAAATTATAGGCCTACAGCGTTACTGCATAATATAATTTATTACAGTTGCATTAACAGCTCAACTCCAATTCAGTTGATTAAAAAGGAAAGATTAACTCAACTGGGTCGGTAATACTGTAGTTTCCGACTTCAGAAATTAATAAATTCTAACTTACATCGAAGGCAGTGTAGTTGACGCCATCTGCATAGGATGTAGAAGTTGTAGTAGTGCGAACGCCGAGTAAAACAGCTACGAAAAGAATCGGCAACAATACTTCGAATAGAGTTACAATAGGTTTTCGGCGTTGGAGTAAGAAATTCTTCCACATCAATAATCTCAGTTGGTACATCCACTCCAGCTTTCTATGGCCTGATTTCTCTTGGTTGGCCCCTTTTATAAGTACGGTGGTATCTTGATTGAACTCTGAGCCGCTGCTAGGTGTAGAACTCAAAGTAGAGCCGTTGCTATCCAACTTATTCCTCTTGTTAGCCCCGCCATAAACTCCGGAACGCAATGGGGCCACTTCCGAATACCTCCGTGTATTCAATGGTTTGCCGGTTTTTACTGGGGAACGTAATGGTGACACCTCTGAATACCTCCTTGTATTCGGTTGTTTAATCGGTTTTACGGGTGAACGTAGTGGGGAAACCTCTGAAAACCTTCTCGCGTTTGCTTGTTTACCGGTTTCTAGTTCCTTTATCATCGCCTTTGTCTCTTTAAACTCGTTGAATATGACACTCTTCACCGCTTGTATCACAGCCGATTCACTTTCATCACCTTTATGCCCTTCTAAATAGAGAATCGTATCAACCATCTCACTTTCAGAGCGAGATGCTAATAGTTGAGATACCATGGTCTCTAATTGTTTCTTTTTCTTTTTTGCTAACTCATTCTTCCTTTCATCACGCGATGGCTTATCGACCGACGCCATCCTCTAACAGTCTAATCTTCTCTGGAACTATTTGAAATTATTTGAGTTTAATCGAGACCAAATAACATACTGTAATTCAACAATATTTATAATGAAAACATTCAGTGCGTGTCATTAATTTCCCGACACTACGGCTTATCTGAGATGACACATACAGTATTTAGATCTTTCTTATAGTCTAGCTACTGTATATTTTTGGCGCCTTCCCGACTAAAGTTCATGGTAACGAATAGACAGAATTTACAGAACGGTACAACGTTTAACGAATAATTTTTAACGAAAATATACAGTTGTAGGTGTAGCACTGCACTATCAAAATTGTCTAACTGTAGGTATCAGCTATCCGGTATTTTGATAATTCAGAGCGTTGCTAGGATACTCTTGCATTGGCCATTAACTATTTAGTGTGAAATTGCAGCTTTAGAGAGGAGCACTTTCTTACAAGAAGTCTAAGTTTTAACAAATTTGGATTACCGGTATGTGTATTTTAATTACAAATATGTATACTCAACATTTAAAAAAACGCAGAATTGGGCTGTTTTCGGAAAAAAAGTGGTGAGCGCAAGCTGTGAGAGGAAAAACGCATTGCGTTAAAAAAAAAACGCAGCAGTGGGATGCCTGTAATAGGCCGAGCATACTGCAGTTGGTTTAAATATAGAAGCCTACAATTGTGAGTGCTTGAATATAACTTTATTTAAAAAAAATATTAATACATAATAATACATTTACGAATTTAATTTTGCAATAAATTAACAAGATTAAACTAAAGAACTCATTTACATATCGACAGCATTATAACTCTACTGTAGTTGCCAAGTGGTTGTAGAATATAATATAAGTTCAATAATCTTTGGCCTTGTCTGTATTAAAACCAGATTTGATACTGTACACTATACCGGTAATGTAAAGATTGCGCCAAAATTATTGACATTTACAAAATTGTTGGCAAAGCATTGACAAATAAAATATATGATAATTTATTTTAATTAAATCAGATATAACTAATTACGTCATTTTAATTTAGCCCTAAGTGATATTACGACATGTCCCATCCCATCCCATCTCGATGTCACTACGTAAAAGCTTTGTAACTTGTTTCAAAGCGGATTATTATGGTATAATACGCGTAAATAAAATAACTCGCTGAATAATATATTATGTGATACAGTATAAAGTATTCAAAAATTATAGGCTACTTTCAAAGCAGAAGTCTGCGGTCTCGCATCCTACTGTATAAAGATTGTTTTAACTGTATAATAAAACCCGGTACCGGCGCGGTTGGAGTTCGAATATTTTATTAGACGTCAACTCAACAAATATTTAGGGCCTAATTAAGTAAAGTAAATTTTCTTCGGGCGTTAGTCCAGGGGTTAGGAATAAAGTCTTCCCATTGCTGTCCCCCCAGAACTACAGTATACTCCCCAGAGGAAACTCCAGTACTCATTTAGCTACCATTTAACGATGCAAGGCAGATATGCGCGCCCTGGCTGAACCCCTCAAAGCATTCGTGCCGAAACGAAAACTGCCTTGGCCCCCATGTGAGGAACGAACCCAGGACCTCCGAGGACCCGAGAGACGTGAATTCTATGTAACCAATACTGCAATACACCAAGGTGGGCCCTTATTAAAAATATAAGAATTAACGGTAACATCAAAATATAGATCAGATAACTAAAAATGCAAAAGTGCTACATTAACTACTGCGCTTAAACAATTCAACTGACAGACTGATGGGGCCCAATTAGCCCAGATGTTCAATTCAATTCAACAGTCCTACATCTGTACTGTAGATCACATCAGTACATTGTCTCTGTTATAACTTATAAGGATGTCGTCCTTGTCTGCTTGTAGACTCATTGAGGTTGCACTGACAGTTACCAGTGGCGTAGGCTGATGTTTGTGGCAGGGGGGCCAGCCTTGATTTTGGCGCCCCCCCCCCACCCCTCCCCCACCTCCCCTTAGAAAAAATAATAAATTAATAATTGTTAAATTATTATGTTCGCGGTATTTCAACTTTCCATAACGCGAGTTGAATATTTTTGTATTTATTTAAAATTGATTATTCCGATATTACTACTGGGTGCGGGACCATGGGTTTTGGGCACATTCAATAAACTGGGGGCGATTTATGGGCGAACTTTGGGGCAACTTACAGGGTACGGGAATAATTTCATAGTTATAAGGGCCAGGGGGGATGGAAAATGCAAGCAGTATTCAGGTTAGCCTGAGTACTATTAGGCCCTGGCCAACTTCCTGCTGCCTGTAGGGGTGGATTTGGTAATGCGCCAGGCCTAAAGGACAAGGACTGCCCTTAGCGGTCCCTGGCCAACGGCAGCTACTACGAGACTGAAAAGAACTCGGAACGCTGACTGCTTGTGTCAGGGATTTGCGACGGGCACCGACGGCCCCTTAGTAGCCAAGCCGTTCTGGTTCTCGATGATCGAACCCCAGGGTTCGTGAGGGGTGGAGCGGACACGTGAACAGGTGGCCAACTAACGACTGCCCCCTGACCTAAGCCGTACTGGTTCTCGATGACCGATCCCTTCGGGTCGTGAGGGGTGGGACGGACATGCGAAAGGGCTGGCCACAGGACTGGTTTGACAAGGACTGCCCTTAGCGGTCTCGGGTCAACGGCAGCTACTACGAGCCTGAAAAGAACTCGGAACGCTGACTGCTTGACTGGGATTTGCGACGGGAACCGACGACAGACCCCTTAGCCAAGCCGTTCTGGTTCTCGATGATCGTTCCCTTCGGGGTTCGTGAGGGGTGGAACGGACACGCGATGGGGTCGAAAGACAAAGGACTAGACTCGACTAGACTCTACTGGCCTACCGACTGTTCGGAGCAGTTTCTCGGCTGCCGAAGCGACTACGAGCCTGAAATGGACTCGGAAAGCCTAGGTGGTTGGGTTTCTGTGATGAACTGACGGACCCCTAGCCAAGCCGTTCTGGTTCTCGATGATCGAACCCTTCGGGGTTCGTGAGGGGTGGAACGGACACGCGAACGGGTCCACCGACACGACAGACTCCTAGCCAAGCCGTACTGGTTCTCGATGACCGAACCCTTCGGGGTTCGAGAGGGGTGGTACGGATACGCGACAGAGTCTACCGACTGGACCGACCCTTAGCCAAGCCGTGCTGGTTCTCGATGATCGTTCCCTTCGGGGTTCGTGAGGGGTGGAACGGACACGCGACAGGGTCGACCAACACCGACACTACGGCACTAAGACTGGGACCGAGGGAAAATCTGGGGAACATTAGGTAGGCTAAAATTCTGAGCGAACAGTGGGTTATTAAATAATATACCGTAGGGATTTATATTATCGTGTATAATTATTGTGAATATTTGGTGTATATTGATTTGGGGAAGCCCAAAATTATTCTTAATCAGGGTTCAATATTGTTAACAAGGTTCAACAGAGTTCAGTTACATTAAAGAGTATATCCAACTAATGCAGCTTTTTCTCAACCGCAACCCTGCATCTCAGAAAACATTCCCTCCCCACAATCAATATCCGGTGACTGGCCGGGGCTCGGTGGTCTGTAAAGTCACGTCTCCAGCATCGGCGTTTTTCCCCCCTGGTGTTGGGATAACGGCAACAAAATTAAGAATAATTAATGCGGTTAATTTTGACACGGTGTCAAAATTAAGAATAATTATCGTGGTCAACTTCAACTGGTGGAAGTTGAGAATCCTTCAATACTCTTCAAAAACTCTCTACGTGCTTGCCAGCACCCACTACGAGGAAACTCTGGTATTTGAGTTGAGACAAAGTCGTGGTTTAATTAATCAGCAAACTCGATCTAACCAACTCGTAGTCGGCAGATCACATATTTGGAGAGTTGTTAACAGGGAATGGAAGTATCGATCACACCCATTGATATAATTCAAGTTGAGCCAGGAATCTGGCACGTCGAAGTTGAGGTACAAGGAACGAACGTCGGACGATTCAGGATTACTGTTCGGGTGGTTCAAGCTGAGTACAATACCTACGAGGAACTGTTTTACGACATCGCGTATCTCGCCATCGACGAGGCGTTACAATGACAACAAATAACGTATCCGATACCGACGAGATGGATCACCACACAGACTCGGAAGCCGACGAGGTACCAAACGTCAAAAACATGACCCGTCGGTTAGGGGCTCTTAAAGGCGGAGTAACCCGAGCGTATCAACGGATGGAGAAACAACTCAAGGGAGTCAAAACCCCCCTCAATGAGGTACAAACTCAGCTTCAAAGTATCCGAAATATCCTACAGCGGTACGAAAGAATGATACAGGCGTACCAAGAGCTCGTTCCCCCCACCGATCTGGAAAACTACCCCAAGCTGGAAGAACACGTTGTACATCTAGATGGGTTCCGCAAACAACACCGGAGGACCCTCAGCCTTGTGAGAGGCTATGAGGAACAGTATTACAAGAGGGCTGAAAGAACAGACGCGGAATCAGTACGATCCTCCAGCATCAGGACAGGAGTACATCGCAAGAGAATGGGGTCCACCAGAAATCAGCACTCCAGCGCTAGGAGCGAGATATCCGGCTCAGCGCGCAGTTCTCAAGGGGCGCCGCCACTCCGAGACCAACTGCGAGAGCGGAAGGCATTAGCCCTCAAAGCTCGGATGGAAGATGAGTATATTCAACTGCAAGCCGAGCAAGATGTATTAGCTGCAGAAACACAAAGGCGAGAGGCCGAACAAGCGGCCGAACGGCAGGCCGAACAACATGAACAGGAAGCCGAACAACGCAGGCGAGAGGACGAACAACGCAAACGAGAGGACGAACGACAGGCCGATCAACGCAGGCGAGAAGACGAACAACGCAAACGAGAGGACGAACGACAGGCCAAACAACGCAAACACGAGGACGAACGACAGGCCGAACAGCGCAAACACGAGGCCGAACAACGCAAACAGGAGGCCGAACAACGCGGACGAGAGGCCGAACGGGAGATCGAACAACGTAAATGGGAAGCAGAAATGCGTAAACAACACGCCGAGGCCCAAGCAATTCTCATCCACAAAAAGAACGCGGATATTGCAAAACTCGCGGAATACGAAGCCGCACTTATAGAACGAGATATTCAACTCTACGAGGACTGGGAGAGAGATATAGATCAGGAATATGAACCAATCCCGGTACCGGAATTAGAAAAGTCATTTATACCGACAGCGGCGAAACTTCCGAAACCCGAAATCCCGCCTACCAAACAGTCTACGCTATCGGCACAAGCACCGGTGTTCCATCCACCACCGGCGACGCTAAAGAACGAGGAACCTTATTTCCCATCCAACACCACGACAGCGAGTGTACCCAAGTACGAGCCTGAAAAGGACTCGGAACGGGACGCCACTCCCCGATCAAACAACCCATTTACATCAACACCACAAACTCGTAGCCGCGTCATTATTAAAACTCCACCTATCATTGATCCATCAAGTATGGGAGTGAGTGCCAATAACTATAACCCTCTGAGTCACTCCAGTTCAGACGACGTCAGCATCATCCGGGCGTTGGAGAACCGCCTTGCCATGCCTAAGATGGAGATTCGCACCTTCGAAGGAGATCCCGTCGATTACCTCAGATTCAAGAAACGGTTCTTCGCGCAGATCGGATCAACGGACATAGCCGACGCACAGAAATTGGTATATTTATGAAAATACCTGGGTGACAAACCACGCAGAATTATTGCATGTTTTGAAGGGGGTTCTCATGAGGCATACTATGACGCATGGAAGACTCTAGATAAAAGATACGGAAACACCGGAACTATAATTAATAAAACTCTAGAGAGACTGATACAGGACGCGGGATCACTAGGGGACCCACAGAACATACAGGAATTCTCCGACTCTATGAAGGATGCCTACTACACTCTGAAACCATTAAATAAGGAGGACCAGGTGAACAACATTCTAAACCTCCGACAGATCGCCCGGAAGTTCCCCGGATGGCTACAAAGTAAGTGGGCTTATAAATGTGTAGATCTCCGGCGCAGACATCCAGATCAAGATCCTAGCTTCCTTGAAATGTCGGCATTCCTGGACGATATCTCCGAAGCCATGAATGACTCGATGTTTTCAAAACAAAGTCTCGCAAAGTTGGACGGAATGGAGAGCAATTCCAGGAATAAGATAACCCCTCCGAAACCGAGATTCCGCCCCCCACCGGTAAGTACGATGGCCATCACCATGGCTGAGGATTCCGACGACGAAGACTACGAGGAACCGACATCCGCCGAGGAATGGGCATGTTATCTCGCGAATTGGGCCCCCGAAAGGGAAGGCGTCACAAATTCCCTACTCTGTCTCTTCTGTGGGGAGAAACATAAAGTGGAATTCTGCAGGAAGTTTCAGTTCGCCGAACTCGTCCCACGTTTCGAGGCGATAATGAAACACCGAGGATGCTTCCGGTGTCTTGGAACAGGTCACTACGTTCGGGATTGCGACCAAAGGTCGTGCTGTGCTGTCTGTAACGACCAACGCCATCACACGCTCCTCCACATCCCCGCGAACTTCGACTTTACTACCCTCCCCTTTCGGATCGAAGCCAGGCGAAGAGGAGAAACAAACCACGTCTTCAAAGGAACCCGGACAACCCAACGGAGAGAAACCAACCCGTTTAAAATCTCCACCGATACACCACAAGTAACAAATATTTCGGCCACGATTAATCTTATAAATCGCCGCTACATGGTTTTCGCAAAGGTAATCCCAGTAAGGATCCAAGGAGTCGGCAAATCCTTGACGACACTCGCATTCCTCGATAACGGGTCCGACGGAACCATCATCGACCGGGATTTTCTCGAGCAACTCGGCCTAGAATATGAGCCTTGTAAACGGCCCATACAAACCATCACCGATAACAGAGAGGTAGAGTCCGGGGAGGTGCAACTCCAGATGGAAGGAGTGATGAAGGGCTACGAAACGGCTAAGTTAACCATAAAGAACGCCTTGGTACACACAGACCTCCGGGTGCGGTTCCGACAATCAGCCGAGTACGCCCCCCTCATACAATTGGACCGGGACGATGTAGACCTGAGGTGTCCGCAGTTGGACGTAAACCGTATCACCCTACTGATCGGACTTGATACACCGGAACTACACATCCCCACCGGAGATATCGCCCGATCTATAAACCAGGATGACGGATTTTATGCTGAACGAACAATAATGGGATGGACACTCTGCGGCATTAAGGAGGAAACCACGGACACCTATACCTACCTTCCCAAATGTCAGATTAAAGAGAATGTAACCTCCGTGGGTTACTGCTCAGCTTCGGATCTTGACGAGGATTTGTTTCTGGAAACCGAGAAAACCCAACGAGAGATGACGAAATATTTTAATTTGGAGACCCAGGAGTTAGCGGAAAAGGACGAAAATCCATCCGAAGAGGACCAATATTGTATGGACGTTCTCGACCAGGCCACGTTTAAAGACGGACACTGGAGTTCACCTATGTTATGGAAGGACCCAAACAAACCAATGGCAAACAACGCCAGCATGGCACTTAGGCGACTTAAAGGGATTCTACGCCGGTTGAATGACCAACCCGAGATAAAGGAGAAATATAATACCGTAATCCAAGGATATCTCAATGATGGATTAGCAGAAATGGTACCACGGAATGAACTGCAAGGTGGTGAAAGAACATATTATCTCCCAACCCACTATGTAGTAGAAGCCCGCAAAGGTGGGAAAATCCGAGTGGTAAATGATGCTGCCGCTATGTACCAGGGCGAATCCCTAAACAGTCAACTTTACACGGGACCCAACATATATAGCACACTCATTGGCGTATTGATCAGGTTCAGGGAAAACCGGGTAGCATTCACCTGTGACATCAAGGCCATATTTCATCAAGTTCGTACGTTACCAAGAGACTCGGACTGTCTACGTATCCTATGGACGGATAAAACGCTCACTCAACAGGAGATTAGCCAACTCACGATCAAGGACGTAGACGTAATGCGTATGGTCGTCAGGATCTTCGGCGCTAAGGACTCGCCGGTAGCATGCAGTGACATGCTAAAGAGGACAGCAACTATGTGCGAAAACGAGTTCCCCCCAACCGTCATAGAAACCATTCGACGATGCTTCTACGTGGACGACGGATGCGCCGGCGCGGATAATGTGGATGAGGCATATCGGCTAGCGATGGGGATGGTAGAATGTCTGAAGAAAGGAGGGTTTCCGCTCGTGAAGTTCAGTTCCCACGACAAAACACTTATGGAAAAGTTTCCGGAGGACATCCGGCTGGAAAATAACAAGATGTATTCGGAGGATGTGGAACATCGTGTACTCGGGATCGAATGGGACATAGAATCCGATGAATTCATCTTCAAATATAAACCCCTACCCAAGCCTATGACAAAAAGGGGATGTTTGTCGATAAAAAGTGCCATCTTCGACCCACTAAATTTCATATCTCCAGTAACCTTGGCCGGAATGAACCTGATTAAGGAAATGTGGATAGAAGGACTGGGATGGGACGAAGAGCTTCCCCCATACCTTAGCGTCAAATGGAGAAAATGGACGGAGCAGCTCGAACACCTACATCTTATGCGAATACCTAGACCGTTCTTCCTCGATAAACTGCCCACCGATATCTTCCAGCTCCACACCTTTTCGGATGCTTCAAATACCGGAATCGGCGTAGTAACCTTCCTACGGAGACTAAGTAGCGATGGAAACGGCGATACAAGCTTCTTATTCTCCAAAGCAAAGACAGTATCCGGGGAATTCGTAGCAACGATTCCGAGACTCGAGCTACAAGCTGCAGTTTGGGCAGTAAGACAGAATCGCATGGCTATGCGGAACCTACGGATCCCCATAGAATCTCAACACTTCTGGGTAGATTCGAGTATAGTTCTCTATTATCTCCACTCTCCATCACGGCGTCACACCACGTTTGTTGCAAATCGAGCCACAGAGATTAAACAGTGTACAGGCCGAGAACAGTGGCATCACATGAACGGGAAGGAAAACCCAGCGGACTTATCAAGCCGAGGCGCCACCCCAAAACAACTCGGTAAAAGTAAACTCTGGCTTACCGGCCCGGAATTCCTACGGCAACCACAGTTAACATGGAGTACCCGATTCGACCCCGAACTCGATAGCGGAAAATACTCCGAGGACGATAAAGAGATTCGTAAAATCCATCGAAGCAACGCGGTGGAAATTTATAGTTGCCTGACTGAGCCTGCAAAGGACTCGGGCAGGCACTATAACGTCGCGACGATCACTCAACTAGCGACGTCTTTACATCGGTTGATCGAGCGAACTTCATCCATGAGACGGCTCGTCCACCACGTTATAACCCTTCGCAACTTCCTACGGTGGAAAAACAAAAAACCGATAGTTCAACGGAATATACAAGAACTCATTATCGCGGAGAAGTGTATTGTTAGATATGTCCAGAAAGAAAGTTTCCCCGATGAATGGGAACAACTTAGTGCGGGCAAAACGTTGAAACCGGACAGCCCAGTCTACCAACTAAGACCAATGATGGGAGAGGACGGACTGATCCGACTGAATACCCGGATGGCAAACGCCCCGGTCGAATATGAGGTTAAATACCCGGCGCTTCTGCCCGGAACGTCGACACTAGCTAAGCTATTAATTCTACAATGTCACGAGGACAACCACCACGCAGGACAGAATTGGATTATAGCTAATATAAGACAAAGATATTGGATCACCCACATCCAGCCACTGATCCGGAAAGTGTTGAAACGTTGCTTCACCTGCAGACGTTACCTAGCGCCACCAATCACCCAAAAGATGGCCGACTTACCAGCCACCCGTCTACAAGCGGATTCCCAGCCATTCTACGTCACCGGGGTGGACTGTTTCGGACCGTTCACGGTTATTGAACGACGATCCAACATCAAATGCTGGGGAGCCATCTTCACCTGCCTGAGGTCTAGGGCAATTTACCTAGATATCGTGGTAAATCTGACACAACACGCATTCATCAACGCTCTGCGTCGGTTCGTGGCGAACAACGGGACATGCCGCCACATGTATTCCGATAATGGTACAAACTTTGTGGGAGGAGAAAGGGAACTCAGAGAGGCGATCGAGGGATGGTTTACCGATAACACCGCATCCCAAGTCTGGAAGGAACACCAGATACAGTGGCACTTCCAGACCCCCTTAGCCCCCCATACGAGCGGGGTATGGGAGAAACTGATCGACCTCGTGAAACGATCCATGCGCGTCGCTCTAGGCGATACCCGGGTAACCCATGACACCCTCCGCACAACATTCTGCGAGATCACGGCTACCCTGAACAACCGACCTATTGTCCCTATCCGCGACGACCCCACAGACCTGGAGCCCCTCACTCCTAACCACCTACTGGGGAGACCCAAAACCCACGTTCTCCCGGAAACCATGTTCCCGGATCCCAACGAGATCGCGAAGCATACAAACTGGAAAAAGGCCCAAGCGTTGGCAGCGCATTGGTGGAGAATTTGGGCCCAGGAATATCTCATAACCCTCCGGACCAGGAGAAAATGGAACAACACCTACCGGAACGTCGCAGTTGGCGACATGGTACTAGTTAAAGAAGATCTCAAAGACCGCGTTCACTGGCCTGTGGCGCGGGTCGTGACCATACACCCAAGTAAAGATGGACTTGCGAGGACTGTGACGATACGAACGGCAAAGGGCCACTACCAACGCCCTATCCAGAAGCTGTGCC